>JAGFPH010007868.1:35077-61298 GCA_018207615.1 Philaenus spumarius | reverse complement strand
TCCTCATTTTGTAAAATTGTTAAAACAGTTTACTTGGCAATACCTCTAAAATGGACTTTGTGCTTCCTCATTTTGTAAAATGTGTTGAAATAGTTTACTTTGTAATACCTCTGAAATGGACACTGTGCTTCCTCATTTTGTAAGTTGTGTTAAAATAATCAAATTTCAGATTAAACCAGTATGACCAACGGTTTATATTAATTACATTTTTCACTTGTATTGGCAGTCCCGCGACTGCTTTTTTATGTTTTAAAAAAAGCTTTATTTTTGTTTAAATATCCGTAATAATCACACATATATTATACAAAACAGCACCGATCATCTATTACTCGCTGTCACGCGAACATATGTTTGTGTTTTCACATACGAAGTATACCTTTATCTGCCAGACGCAATTTACTCGGAAAGGAAAGTTTTGGTTAGAAATAAACGAATCATCCATTATGCTCTTGTCCTTCTTAGAATCACAGAAGTTGGTAACAAAGAACGTAATTCCCGAAAGAGGGTAAATCCTCAAAGCCTTTGTTGACGTAAAGAAGGCGTTAGAAGCCAAAGTAAGAGCTTAAAAGTAAGAAAGTGATGGTGCTGAGTGTGTCCGGCTGTGCTTGTTGTCTGTGCATACATTAGTCTAAACACACATACACAACTGGTGTTAAACACGCTATCTATCTCTATTTTTTTTTTTTTTTTAAATCCAGGTGTAAACTTCTGTGGCGATATTGTGATTTACATTTCAAATGTATGGAAAATATTGAATAAAAACTCAATTTATGAAATGAGGAAGTACAATATTAATTTCAGAGGTATTACCAAATAAACTATTTGAATACAGTTACAAAATGAGAAAGCACAATGTCCATTTCAGAGGTATTACCAAGTAAACTATAAACTCTGCTATATACAAATGTGTACTATATATTGTAGAACGTGACGGAAAAAGCGTGACGGTAAAATCCGATTCACCGCCCGCAATTTTTGGACGCGGTGCTCCTAATTTACACTTCAAAAATGTAAATGTTCGTTCGTTCAAAATCGCAAATCTCCGAAAGTTCTTCATCGATTACTTTTAACAGAACATTACATTGAATACTACAAGGTTTGTATATACTTTTTGAAAAACAGCAGCATCTATTGAACATAAAAACAACAAAAAATATACTAATAATTTAACAAAAATGTGAGCGGCATTAAATATTTGTATTGAGTATGATAATAATAGTAATCAGCTGTTAGCTATAATATTTCCATTATCAGCTTATTTAAAACTTAAAACAATCATTTGTATTTCTAACTTTTAGTTAAGTTTTTGTAAACAACACCATCTGTTGACGTAAAATCAACACACACTATACTAAATATTTTACGGCAATGAAAGCGCCATATAAAAAATAATATTTAAAATGTTTAATGTTTGTACAGTAATCATCTGCTTGCTCCGATCTTTCCATTAAAAACTGATTATAAACTTTGAAACACTTTGTATTTGTAACTTTTAGGTTAGGTTTTTCTAAAGAGCGCCATCTGTTTGACGTAAAAACAATACAAACTATACTAAATATTAATGGCAATGGGAGCGCCATATACCAAATAATAGATAAATAGGTTAAGTGTTGGTACAGTAAACAGCTGTTTGCTCTAATATTTCCATTAACAGATGATTTCAAAATTTAAAACAATTATTTGTTTTTCTAACTTTTAGGTTAGGTTATTAAAGTTTAAACCTGAGCCTTGCTTGTTCTTTTAACCTTTATTATAACTACGAAATAAAATAAAATATACGAAATCATTTGATTTGGACATTTAACATTATTTACCATCTTAGCGTTGCGGCTATTATTAATCCTACACCTTTATTACAAATAAAACATAAAATATGTGTTTAGAAGGTTCCAACAGGGTTGTCGCGTGGGGGTCTCCCCTAGTTTTAAATAACATTGTATTTATCTAAAACATAAAAAATTCAAATCAACTAGGTGTACTTAAGGGTCTGCTCTAGTAAACGAGAAAGCGACCGGAAACGCAAGCGCTTCTTTCTATAGCAAACAGTGCAATTTCTGGCAGCTGAGCACTTTGATATTACCTTATTTCAAACCATTTTATAAATCCATCTTTTGTAAGTGAGTGCTGAAAAAAATAACTAAATATTCTTTATAAAATTGCGGATTTGGCTTGCGTTTCACTTTTAATTATACATTTTTGATCGTGTAAAGAAAAAAGTTCAAACTCGGTACTCCAAAAATGTCAATTACGTGACAAATGAAAAAAAAGTGAAACGCAAAACGGGTGCGTATTGTGACTGTGGTTTCAAACAATTTTATGAAAAAAAATAAACGAAATAAATGGTTTGAAATTGATTATGGCTCTTAAAGGATAAAAATCCAAGATGGCCGCCACTTAAGGGACAGCAGACCCTACGGATACGGATTTCAGCAGTGATACGGATTTTTATCAGAAAATTGTTGACGGTGAAAAACCAACATTTTACGAAGTTGATGAAATTATAAAAATGTATGATTGTAAAACTAATGTTGTATATATACTCATTTCTTATTTTATTAATTACTAGGGGAAACCCTTGCGTACTCCGTACCCTAAACTCCGTTGGAACCTTATATACACATAATATTACTATGTTTTCTTTATAATAAATGTGTAGGATTATAAGAACCTCAAAGCTAATATGGTAAATGTCCAAATCATATTATTTAGGATTTTTATAACAGCAGTTATAATAAAGGTTAAAAGAAACACCAAGGCTCTTTTAAAAACCTAATCTTAAAGTCAGAAATACAAATAATTGCTTCAAAGTTTAAAATCAGCTGTCAATGGAAATATTAGAGCAAATAGATGTACTAAAAATTGTACATTTATTTGAATGCATAGAATGCAAAAGGTTGGTGAGTACAAGCAAATAATATAAAGATTGTCCCGTTTGAACAAATATGTAATTTCAAATTCTAACTGACAGTAGTAGTCCATGACTGTGTATGCAATGAAATCCATATTTTATGGCAGCAAAACAGCTGGCATAACTAGTTCTAAATGTCTTACTTTTTACCTATTGTTTTACTTACTTCTTCAGTTGACATTATTTAATTTCAGTTTAATTAAATACTTAAAATATAAATTATTTTCTCATTAATAATAGTTATTAGTAAATAGTATAAATATCTCCAATTTGCAATTTATTTTGTTTAAAAATGTATTAATTAAAAAATGTTTAACCATTAAATGTAATTTTTATTAATTACTAGCGATTGATCAAATGCTTTACTAATATGTCACAGTTAAATGTAACGATTTTAAAACTAAACACTTCTTATTTAAAATGTGTATCCTGACAAAACTCGTCCGTACAAATAAATGCCACTACACTATAAACAACAAACTCAAATCAAAGATTTTATTTGTTGTATTCCAACCTAACTAACCATAGCTCTCTTTCCTTCCACCCCCTTTGTTTATAAATAATGTCTTCTGCCATTACCACTTCTCTCACTCACTTACACTTAGTTCAGAAATACGGCGAATCGCTCAATTATTCTTTGTCTTCCAGGCTTCTAATGTATTTTTCAAAGAAAGTATGATCAGAAATGATTGTATTTTACAGAGTCCGAATATTTATTTAACAAAATATGTTCTATTCAAACAAAGTATATTTTATTTCCTCTATCGAATTATTAGATAAGATATATTACGTATATCAAGTTTAATTATTTTTCAATAATCAAAATTGCGTCATTTTATAGTATTATAAAGTATGTTTATATTTTGTAGAGTTTATTTTAAATTAGGCACATAGTATGCCAATAAGTACTACTGATATTGTAATAGTTTTAAATGTATTATTTTTAGACAAATCAACTCCTATAAAAGCTAGCGTACGTGTGTAATATAATATATCAGCTGATTTCACCCATCATCTTCTATACTAATATTATAAATAGCTAAAATTTGTTTGTTTGTTTTTTATTTTTGTATGTAGGGAGTAAATCTCTGGAACTACTGAACCCATTAAAAAATAGTTTTACTAATAAAAAGCTACACAATCCCTGAGTAACATAGGCTCTAATTTATTTTGATCAAAACATTTTTTTTTCAATATTAGTAAATTTAGTCGGAAAAAATTCTTAGGTTAGGCCTAGACTGTATTTACATGTATTTACATTTATTACCATACCAACCAATTGAATAAATTAACAGAAAAAACAGCAGTTTGCTCCAATATTTCCACTGAGAGCTGATTTTAAACTTTGAAGCAACTATTTGTATATCTAACTTTTACGTTAGGTATTTATTAAAGTGTAGATCTGAGCCTTGCTGGTTCTTTTAATCTTTATTATAACTGCTGTTATAAAATATAAGAAATAATTTGATTTGAAAATTTAACATTATTTAACAACTTAGCTTTGGAGTTATTATTAATCCTATACCTTTATTATTAAGAAAACATAACATTGATGTATAGAAGGTTCCAACGGGGTTGGCATGCGGAGCACGCAGGGGTTTCCCCTAGTCTGTAATACAAGCGTAGATTAACCTTTGGGGTTATGTTTATAATAATTATAAACATAACCCCAAATTATTTAAATCAAAGATATAATGTCTTAAGAGTTATAGAACCAATGTAGGCTATAATAACTTATAAGATTTGCTTTGAGGTTCGACAGCGGAAAAAGTCCTTTGCAAGTTCGCTCCTCGACTTTCCGTTGTCGGACTATAGACTGATACTTGCCTACCAGCAGGCAATCCCTTTCGTCAGTTTGCATCACGGCTGTCGGAATATTATCAGGAGATGCCCCTTCGGTAGAATAACTTACATATATTTAGACCGAGTACTTTTGTGATAGTTTATGTGTTGATTGATTTTAGGGGAACCAAACGTTCTATAAGGCCGTGTAAGAAACAAAAACAAAATGTAAATTGTGTGCTTAAGACCACACTGGGAGAAGTGTAAACTTTTTAACACGACTTACTAAATGAGGAAGCTCAATGTCCATTTCAGAGGTATTACCAATTAATTAAACTACACATTGTGTTAACGTTAACGGGTTAAGCCTATGACGTAGGACAATCTGTTACCCTTATGTACCCAACTGAAATATATTAAACTAGCACTGCATCGTAGCCTAGCCGGCTAAGGTGCTAGTCTATGGGAGTGGACTCTGTTGGTTCGAATCTCGGCAAGACCAAAACTTTTTTCAAACTAAAAAATTGGACTAATATTCAAAAGTTCATTTAAAACAGCAAATAAGTTTTACTCTAGTACGAAAAAACTAGGTTGTTGCAGTTCCCACTCTAAACCGAGTTTTATGTTTTTTCCGAATTTGGTATACACGTTGGTTTTAAAAATGGCTCGGCTAGGACGAGTTCGTTTAAATATGAGATATTAATCTGCACATTTTGTTTTTTACACGGCCTTATAGACCTTCTAGTTCTTTAAAAATCGATCAAAACGTAAAATACCCTAAAATGTACCGTGTTAAAATCTACGTGGATGATTTTACCGTGGGCAGATTCTGAACCGAGGATGCAAACAAAGGGAAGCACCACTCTGCGAGCGAAGCAAAACACTCCATAATACGAGGCCACAAGATGGGGGGTGTAAACTCTCAAAGCGAGTGTTGTCCGCTGACATGCAAACACATCTACTAATACATTTCTTACACGCAGGCAGAAATTCAGCGCCTTTGTGAGTAGACCAGTTTAACAAATACCTTAAAACCTTTTAAATACCTTTTAAAACCTTAAAACATAAACTCACTTTTGGAAATTCGGTCAACAGACGTCAGCGGTTCAGCTGCGTGATCGAATTAATTCTTACGAATCCGTAATTTAGGCCTACATCCTATTAATTTGAATGAGAAATTCTTTTATCTATCTTTGTATCTGTCGCGGATCTCAAAACCGGCTCTAACGAATTCAAAGAAATTTTGTATTTAGGTGTAGTTTTGATTTTTAAGTACACCCATATAGTTGTATTTCGTGTAAAAACGCAATTTTTTGAGAAAATCTAATTTAAAAAATGAACAATTTTAACATAGGATCTTATGGGTTGCCATGATGGTTACAAAATAACAACGAAATAGTAAATCAAGCAATCAAAACAGCTGTTTATAAATACAAGCCAATTTATACTGTTTTAGCACGTTGGAAAATAAATAGAGTGGAATAGAACTGAGATTGAGTATTATCCAAAATCAGCTGTTCATTTAATAGTTTTTCACTGCTGTTAAAAAACAAACTAATTTATACTGTTTAGCACGTTGGAATTAGAATAAATTGGGCCCGATTTAACAATTTATTTTGTCAAAAAAAAGGTAAACTTGGCAAAGATGGATAAATTCTAATAGTCAATTTTGTTATATAGGCCTGGCTCATTTCTGAAACATAGTATTGAGGTTATGTTAATCCTGCAATAATTTTTACTATATTTAGGGCTGGTTTCAAAACTTTACTTGACAGAAGATAGTAGAACTAGGACTAAAATCGTAATAAAAGCCTCTCACATTTTTCTTAAGCTTGTATTTGAGGTTATAATTACTCTTGTAATTACTGTTAATATATTTAAGCCTGGTTTCATAATTTTACAAACCTATGTACAAACGAGAAAAGATTAACGAGACGCTTTAGCGAATTTTCCAACTGCGAGCAAAGCGAAGCGTCCAGGGGAAGAGCCCCTAATGTGTTTTAAGTAAAACTAGCTGAGTCGTGCGAATATTTCGCATCTTAGAAGAAGGCCTAATTGCCTGATTTAATACAATGGTTTAATTAAGTAAATTACTTTTATTTAATTACGTTGGTTTAATTTGAAACAGTTTATAACGCTTTACGTTGATTTAATTTAATTGATTTGCGTGATAGATTACACTTGCACTTTCATATAGAATATAAAACATGTAAATAACAGCTGTCATGTTAGTTAAACAGATTGTTAAGATTGAGCCTATCATTAGGAACCATATGAACTACCTAAAAGCTGTCATGTTAGTTAAACAGATTGTTAATAGATGGAGCCTTTCATTAGGAACCATATGAATTACCTAACAGCTGCCATGTTAGTTAAACAGATTGTTAATAGATGGCGAATTTCATTATGAACCATATGAAGTATAATATAAAAGTTTTTTAATGCATTTTTGTAGTGAACACATGAATTGCAAGCTGTTTGCTTATTTTTCGTATAGCGGGGAACCAAAGCTTTAAAATGATTCTTGAATAAATAATTTTGATGAAGAATTAAGGGAGCGATAAAAAATCACCTTTAAAAAATAATTTTATATAAGGATTAATAAAATAAATTAATACTCAAATTTAATGAGATCTTGCAACTTCCAATTAATAATTTTAAATACGATGAATACCTTGACCCTTTACGATTAACTACTGACCAGCTGTTTTCTGTTTAACTTAGGCTCGCGTGTGTGAATAGAATTGAATAATAAAACACACCAAGTGTTAATAAAGGCGAGAGGAGTTCTGCGGTAATGAATAATAAACCTACCAAGTTCCCATATGACTTTACCACACCGCGAGAAGCTTTTTAACTTATACCCCCGGAGACTTCGGTCTTTTCAATTGTCTAGTTTTCTAAGCTGAAACTTCCTTCTTTCATTTACGGGAGTTTGCTGCTTATTAGAAGTACACAGAGTCGAATGTTTTTTTAAATGGGACAATGTTATCGTATTTTGTATTTCTTTTAAAACACTTGCAAAATATTGTACTCAAGACTTTGAGTGATAACTCCTGAAGCTTTATTAAATATTTAGGAAAGATGAGCTATTGATTTGACCCTTATGGCAAGACTTAAGGTCGGGAGTGGTAAATGAGCACCGATCATGGTACCCAGAACAGATTTTGGGATGTCATTAAAAATTATATCTATATATATAAAAGCGAAATACCACTCACTTACTCACTCACTCACTGACTCACTCATCACGATTTCTAAAAAACTACCGAACGGATTGAAATGAAATTTGGTATGTAGCTTCCTCTAGGGCCATAGGTGCTTACTAAGATAGAGTTTCGAAAACTTTTAAATTTTATGGGGGGTTTGGGGGGATCAAAGTTATTAAAAAACGATTTCTTCAAAACTACCGAACGGATTGGAATGAAATTTGGTATGTAGCTTTTTCTAGGGCCATAGGTGCTTAATAAGAAAGGGTTTAAACAAATTCGAAATTTTATGTTGGGTCGGGGGGATCAAAGTTATTAAATCACGATTTCTTCAAAACTACCGAACGGATTAGAATGAAATTTGGTATGTAGCTTCCTGTAGGGCCATAGGTGCTCACTAAGAAAGGGTATGAAAAATTTCGAAATTTTATGAGTGGTTCGGGGGGATCAAAGTTACTAAAATCATAATTTCAGATCTTTTATTATTATGGCAATAGTGCTTTTATTATTTGATCTATATATATAAAAGCCAAATACCACTGACTGACTGAACACTTAAAACGAATACAATTACGTTAAAAAGCCTGAAAATACCAACCACCACGGGCAACGCCGTACGGGTCAGCTAGAGTAAATTATATATATGTACTTGTTCGCACTCTAACGGCCACAGTTTAAGTCCGATTTAGTCCAAATTTTGTACAAACGTTGGTTGTCTGCATCGCTCAGACGAGTTCGTTAGGAAACAAAATCCTAAACCGAAAGCACGATTTTTTACCGAAAATAACTATGTTTCGAGATTTTTCTTACTAGGAAAAATTTTTTATATGGATGTATCTACAAAAATAAAGGTAGGATATTATTTTGCTCATTTTGTGTTTTTCTACACGACCTTATAGCTCGCTTTGTTTTCCCAAAATCGATCAAAACGTAAAATACCATAAAAATGCCAGGTTCAAATCCTGGATTTTACCGTGGAGGCACCTTCTGATCCGAGGCCGACGGCCGAGTTTGTATTTTGCGAGCGAAGCGAAGCAGTCAACAAGTCAAGGCCGCAGGGTGGAGGTGTAAACTCCCAAAACGAGTGGAACGAAGCAGCGTGTGGGTCGAAGCTGGAGGATTAGGTGCAAACAAACTCTACTAATATATTTAGTACACGTAGGCAGCTATTCAACGCCTTTGTATGTAGACCAATTTTCCAATTAATAGTTGGTTGAAGCCTAACTTAATTTTGGAAATTCGCTCAACTAACATCAGCGGTTCAGCTGCGTGATCGAATTATTTATTTATCTTATAGTATTTCAAAAAAATACTAACAATACGTTCGTACCTACTATTATTTGTTTTCATTAATATATAAAGGTCTTTAGTATATATGTTAAGAAACAAGTACTTCAATCAGATATGTTTCGTCATTAGTCCATCCGAGGCATTATTGGTATCCCACGACTGATGTTTGTGT
The DNA here is from genome assembly GCA_018207615.1 of Philaenus spumarius. NCBI lineage: Eukaryota > Metazoa > Arthropoda > Insecta > Hemiptera > Aphrophoridae > Philaenus > Philaenus spumarius. The sequence goes on along the minus strand of JAGFPH010007868.1, from coordinate 51,937 downwards.
TGTGTTTTGATTCCAGCATGCTTGGAGGGGTAGTTGTGGGTCGTCACACCAGCACCAGAAGAAGAAACAGCTCACCAACCATGGCTGCCGCACTGCCTCCCGCAAGTCCCCGCTACCGACGCCGCCGCAGGGCTGTCACCACCTCCGACCACAAATCATGTGCCCTTATACAGACGCGTATCAAGCTGGGTGACATTATGTAAGTTAACCAATTTAAATACATAGACTGTGTGTAGATATTACTATTACTGTACGTGTGTATACATGTGTTGTTATGTTTCTAAGTTGAATGGGAAGTAATTGGTAATTTAATGTGAACAGAAACTTTCTCTATATATAATAGTATAGATAGACCATTGAACAGCAGGGCTGCGGAGTGTATACAGGAAAGGGCTTTATCACGGCGCTCGGGAAGTTGTACCTTTGATTATATACCAAAAAGTTCCATAATCAAAGGTTGTAACAGGGCTCTATAACAAGGGCTAAACCGTTTCTTTGATCTCGGCACTTAAGAATATCTAAGTTTTATTTTACTGAAGCTTTTCCGTCGATGTACAACAGCGAGTAAACGACAGCGCGCACATTACTGAAATATTACCAGCTGGTGGGTGTCAGCATGGTGACGATACTGGATCACCGTAAATGAACAAAATGGTATAGCCCTTGTTATAGAGCCCTGGGTTATACCCATTGCAGCCTGGCCGTGATGTCACTGCTGTGACAGTGCACGCTACGTTGTACTGCTTCTTATAGTTGCAGAATAGTGTTAATAAACATTGGCCTGCACTAAGCAGCATATTTACTAACTTTACTGGATTATCGTATTAATATTGTTTGTAAAGTTTAATATAAGTATATAACGTAAAAGCAATAACGACGTATAACTAAAGTAATATGTTATAAAATCAAAATTAACAAAAATTACCTTATGTTTATTACGACTTAAAACACCCAAAAATATTACACAACGCATATAAAATAGCAAAAAGCACAATTTTGAAACTAAACTTTTTTTTATATTTTGTAAGTGTGTACTTTTATAAATTTATTGAATTTTGTATAAAAACTGCATAATTGATCAATGAAAAATGTTAAGGTATACATTTTTTTGTAGTATTCATTTTAATTAGTTAAGGATCATTTAACACTAAATTAACAAACGTTGACTTAATTTTCATATAAAAATACAGTTATTTCCCCAAATTTAAGTAATGTATTTTGATAAAAATTTGTTCTAATGTTTTAAACATTATACTAATAAAAAAGTGATAATTTTCTGCGAGACGAGGAGAGGGTATAAGTCTGCAAAAAAATATCTTGGATAGTTAAAATTTATATTTCGACGAAAATGTATATTATACTAGGTGTCCACCTATACAATTACCGTTGCTCGATGAAGAATATGTATATAATTAATTATATAAATAAATAATATTAACATTAATAATATAATAACAATTTTATATATTCTTTGTAAGTAATTAATACTCAAGTTCCAAAGTAAATATTTTCTTTTGTTCAACATAAATTATTATCTTTCCTTTCATAAAATTTTTGTAACTTATTGAATTATATAAATGTAATTATATTAGTATAAAAAGTTAGCCATGTTGGATCCATTATTTTAAATCTTTGGTATTTTTTTTGTCATTTCACTTACTATACATTCTAATAATGAATTTTTGTTTTTAATTTCCCTTGCTTAAGATTCTTTATAAGGATATTTATTTGTATAACAGGTCGGCCATTTTAGATCAGCCATTTTAAATTTTTGTTATTAAATCATTCAATTAGTTTCTAATAATTTCTAGTGAATTTTCTGTCAATTTTACTTTTTTAAGAAAATGTTTTTAACAGTCGTTATATTGTATCAGCCATTTTGAATTTGGAATATTTGACATTAAATTTGGATTCAGCACCCTCAAAATCACAAATATATAAATTTGGAGATTTTTTCATAATTCATTAAGTTTTTTAAAATTTGTTTAAAAATATTAATTTTAATTGTTTAAATAATCAACAAACATTTCAAACCAAAAACAACTGGAGAATTATTTACCTGAAGCTATAAACGAAACAAAAAGATTTCGAATATTTTTTTTATTTCCAAATAACGTATGTTTTTGAGCTACATTGAATTCCTATTCGCTCTGATACTAAGGCCAAGTATCTCGTGCTTGTCACATTGGTGACGCCACGGAGCTGAACCCAGAATTAACAGTTTGTTAAGGATATACGAATCTATTTCTATTTAAAATTACAATTCTTTTAACAGATATATTCTTCCATTGCATAGCAAAATAATAAGAAAAGATAAATCTGTTAATCATCAAACCATGAAGCCATATAAATATTTGAGTTGTCTACGCTCTGCTTGAGTCACACAGACCTTGTAGGCTTATTATGTGTGTGACCCATTTTAGTTGCTATTACCAATATAATTTCACTTACAAGTTCATATGCTAAAAGGGAGGCGGACCCTCAATAAATGATTTTTTCAAATTTTGTATACGTTTTTCTTAAAATTTAGGTTTTTCTGAACGCAATGATATATAATACTTGTAGGTTTGAAGTATATTTAGCTGAGAAAAAAAAAATTTGAAATATAGTTAACACCGACTTCTTAGATAGCATCGTGCCCCACTTTCTACTGCGTTGTTACATGTATGGCTATGTTATTTTTGTACGGCTGTTTAAGAAGCTGTTATTTCGTTTTCTGAGGTTGGCAGCAGCTTTTAGTGTCTGCTGCTGCAATACAGCTGTCATATTTTTCTGCTTTTGGTTTTGTTTTGTTTGTTGTTAAGTAAACAACATGTTTTACTAGGTTATACCTTAGATTTTGTTTCCGCGGAAACTAAAAAAGCCTAAAAAATACAAAATATAGGATATGGTAAGGTTTTGTATGCTATGTTAGATAAAATAAATAATGCCAAGTAGGTTTAGGGTCATGGAGCACTTATATGTGTCATCTGACTATAATGTTGACCGGTAACTTGCCTGCAAATTCGTTTACTTTGCGTAACGGGTTTTTTTTAAAGCCTATATCTATATATATAAAAATGAATTGCTGTTCTTTAGTCTCGCTAAAACTCGAGAACGGCTGGACCGATTTGGCTAATTTTGGTCTTAAATTGTTTGCAGTAGTTCATAGAAGGTTTATACGTAAAGAAAAATTTGAAAAGTTTCCCGAAAAAGTTTCAAATTTGGAAGAAACTTAATAGCTTTTACTGTATGAACTCAAAACCATAGCTTACAAAAACAGCTGTTCGTATAAAAAGCTTAGCAACACGTTATGTTTGTTTACAATCATTACCATAGCAACATTACTTAGCAAATTTATAATCATCACATATATTATTTCTCAAGACCATTTTTTGTCGGTACGCCATAACTTCCTTAATACATCATCAAATTACATGAATGAGGCATCATTTTAAAGCTTTCCTTAACCGCTACACCGGAAAAATATACAAAATACAATTATACGAAAAAAAAATAATCCGAAAGTAACAGTGATGTAAGATCAAGTAAGTTGTAGGGATATTTTCCTGGCGTTGGCAACCCTCATGATAACAATACCCAGCTGGAGAGCTGCCGTTACGCCACTGCATTGCTATTTTTAATTAATTGTAAGCGTGGTTATAAACAGCATTGTGGATACACCTATTTGTTGTTGTTTACCTTCTGCAAGTTGGTAAGTTGTTTAAAAATATATAATAACAATAACAAAATTATTTCTCTTTGACATGGATTTAAATTAATAAAACACTGTTAGTAAGTTAGAATGCGAATGCTTCGCACGGGTCAGCTAGTATAAAATATATATCAAACTAATGTACAAAACTGTTTATATGAAATTTCCTATTTAAACTTAGTGTAAAATTTCAGCATGATTGGTGCATTAGTTTCTGAGAAAAAGGAACATAGGCTAACATAGCGTCTTATGGAAGGTCCGCCTCCCCTTAACCAACTTACTTCTTGTTACGATCGCCCAGGGTCGTTGACTAAAATAGTACAATGTCCATAATACGTCACTGCTGCTAGAGTCCAATAGCGTATATATCTCAGGATAACTTCCAATTTGTGTGGATTTCTCAGTGCTGATAGGATGATGTGGAGCTTGGTGTGAGGCACCTTAACAGGATATGCTCCAGGGTCTCCTCTATTATACAACGTAAGACGAGACTCATTCAATTTGAACCGATGGGGATAAGCTTGAGTCACGATATGTCGCAACCTTGATCTTGGTGCAAATGTGGCGATGGATCTAGCTACTCCACGGTACATTTCTAGGTCTTTTGGTTCTTCTTGTATGTTGAATAGGCTTCTTCCTTTTGTTTCTTCTGCCCAGCTATGGACCAATTTAACGGAATTAGCAGCACTTCTACATTGCTTAAGGGAATACTGCGGGAAGAGAGTGGTCCTATATTTGCTGCTTACTTGGCTATTCTGTCTTGCTTCATATCAATCTATTCCACAATGGGAAAGGACCCACTGGAACAGCACCTATTTTTCATCCTTGATAAGATCGTTCAGAAGATACTATTTCTTTTATTTTGAACCAACAGTCGTGCGATTCTTGATTTTTCAGGGCATACAGGGCGTTTCTCGAATCTGTAACAATGCTGCGTTTATTCCTAATAACTCTTAATCCATATTGGAAGCTGCATGCACTGGGATATAATATTCTTCATCGGTGAAGTGATTGTAGTATTCCACTCCCGAACGATTGTGTCCCAAGTCCAATGATCCACGAAATGATTTAAAATGCATTAAATATCACTTTCACAATCATCAGCTGTACTGTTACAATGGTTTCACTGTTATGTAAATGCCAGAAAGGCGAAGCTATGAAGCAGTTTCTCCCATTCTCATTTCACAATATTTCTGTTAAGTAACAGGTTTGGCCGTTTATTAGTGTGATCTACGGGGCTTAAGTTAATTTGGTAAAACGAGATTCGAACCCAGTGAAAAACTAGAACGACATCAGTTACAGCAACTGGAAGTTATAGTTGTAAATTATTTACAAACTAAAATAATTATTGTTTTGCTTGGATGCAATATGTCTGTGAACAAATAACAGATAAACTAAACTGAGAGAAATATTCACTTTTTATCACGTTCCGAACGAAAACTTTTTAATTGTTGAAGTTTTATGTTCGTGGAAATTTGCAGTTTTCATAACTTAGCTCTTTTTACATTTAAAGTTGCTACAATGTGCAAAGTTAAAGTTGCTACGTAATAGGGCTACTTTAATAACACATTTTGGCTATAATAATAACTACAGTTTCATGATAAGATGTACGCATAGGCCTAATGATATAGTCCTTCAGTACGATACATATTTTCTTTTCTTTCTTATTAACGATTGTAATATGAAATACCTATATCATAAATTTCAAGTGGTGTATTATTGTTTAAACTATCGCTATCAGATTAATAAATTTCTTCAGTTTATTTTACTGTCAAAAACTTAATTAAAACTCAAATAGGCCTATCACTCTTAACAAACATTCAGGTTATGACAAAGTTGTAAGACTTTACATTGTTTCGAACAGCAGTTTGGACACTGATTCATTGTAGAGTGTGCAAAAAACAGTGCGCAAAGTAAACCATGCGCAAATAATGAAGTGCGGGAATCAGCTGTTTTGTAAACTGTTTTCAGTTAATTGAGGAAGTTTGCGTAGTAGTGTTGGGAAAAATAAATTTGCTACCTTTACGATACAATGACATTCTCAGCAGCGTCCCTTCCCAAGTTGAGTAGCCAATTAGTAATATGTTTCTTAAATGTCTGAAGTTTAAAGTAAGTAAGTTTTATTCATCGCTTCTTTACAAAATCAACAGTATAAAAAATATATAAACTAAACACACTACATATTCCATCAAACAAAAATAAGTATACATACTTTACTTTTCAAAATATAATAGGTTCTAATTAGTTTCAAATGAGAAGCAATAAATTACCGAGGTATATAACACCTGTAAGGGGCAACAAAACAACAAAAATATAACACAAAAGAACTAAGAATAAAAAATGAAGAAAAACAAAAAAATATTTATAATTTAATTACTATTTAAGCAAGAAATCGCAGAGAGAAATGCAGCCGGACCAATCACAATAAAATCACAATTTAGCAGAGTCTAGAATAACTAACTCAAAAATCGATTGACTAAGTTGTCAATCATAGGTAAGTTATCAGGAAGATTCCTGTATAAAGCATGAGCTATATAATGCCAGTTCGTCACAGAGTAAGACTTACTGACGGTTTAATTAAAACTCCAAATGATTTTGAGCTGTGCGTCGAACGTTGATTGATGTCCGGAAACTTCGAAAACAACTCGGTAATTTTTTAAAATATAAATTGCTACAGTTTTGACATAAATTCGTACACTTCGTGGAATAGCTTCATCAAATTCTATGTACACAAAGAAAAAAAGAAAATACGTGCCTATATATTTACTAATGAAATTACAAGTGACAAATCATGGACCAAGACCAAGATTTGAACCCAGGACCTTTGCCTTTCCATGGCAACACTCTACCAACTGAGCTATCCTGATCCTCCAGATATTGGTCGATGTTATCTCACTTGTACCTTAGATCATGAATAATAAAATAGATCATGCATGCATACGGGGGCTGTGTGCCGAGAAAAAGGTTGTCGCGAAAATAGTGCATGATCGCCCCGCGAGGTAGAAATCATTGGTAGCATTGGTGTTTCACACAGCTTCCATCGTTTCCCCAATAGATAACGCCACTATCGTCCAATTTCCAGTGGAACAAAATATTGCATTAGATCGGAGTTCTATTAGGTTATCCAAATACAATGCTTGTACATTGAAAACAATCTTAATTCTTTTTGCAGCCTACAGTGGTGATATTTGTAATTTCATTAAATTAACCATGAAACGTGAAAGCAGGTAATTTATTACATATTAAAAATAATATTTTTTGCTGTTTATTTGTTTTTATTATTTTTTTACAAGAAAAGCCGTGAAAATATACGAGTTATTTTATTGTATCGTTCCTGGCTTCTGTTTCAGCTAAACATACTTTTGGACAAGATAAAACTTCATACTTTATAAAGTTAACATAATTATTTGAAAATTAAAAATAAATTCTCTTCTATTCACGGCAACAACAATTATAAATTGGCCTACAGACAAAATTAGGACTTAAGTTTAATTTATTTTGATACTTGTTCTTTCAAACTAAATTGTCTTTAGTAGGGGGCAAACCGGTTAAACTCGTCCCTGTTCAAAAAGTTTTTCAATAAGTCGGCGTTTTAAAAGAAAAATTAGTAAATGTTTCGCTTAAAATTAAAAAAAACTTTCGTCATGGATTGTGTGATATATTTTTTTACTGTACGATAATACATCGTAATTGTATTATTATTTGTAACGAAAATGTTAAATGAAATTATTTAATTTAAGAGTATACAAATGTAAAGGTGAATCTAAATACATTTCGACGGCAAGACGTAAGTGAATTTTCTCCCTCAGTCAAGAGATTTGTAAACTTACAAACCACACTTATCTCCTCCATCACGTCAGTCGTTCAAATCAATATGTCAGGTTTTGAACTTCCGAAGTTTCACGATTTGTTCATAACGTAATCATTATCCAGGTAACAAGCTGTACGAGCATGATTGTTTAGGACTAATCAATAAAACAATTATCAAACAATAAAGTACAGTTTATGTAAATTTTTAAAGTTCAGGCCTACTATGAAAGATTGAAACCCTGCGTGTGATATGTATTTCATTAATTTTACAGGACCATTTATTTTGTTTGAATATATTTTCGTAATTTTCTCCCGTCATAAGAAGAACTTAATTTATATATGTATTGAAACAAAATAATTTCAGTTTTCTATTTAAACTTCAAGGCACAACAGAGTTAATCCCCAGCTACTTCAATAAGAAAGTTTGTAAGTTATAGTCGAGAAGATTTGTAGAATGGTTGTATTATGCAGTAAATTAAATTAGAGAAAGTCCTACGCCACTTGTAAATGGAAGTTACGACGAAGGGGACGGTTTTGTTATTTTTTATAAATCCGCTTGAGCTTTTTCAGATACCTAAGTTTTTAAATACTATTCATTTAAACTGCAGAGATCAAAGGTACAACAATTTCAGCATACATGGCAAATTGGGTTTTTTCTAAATTTGTTTTTTATTTGTATTTTTGTGTTTTGTTTGTATCTGTTTTCTATATTTTTGTAAATTTGTATTCCTATTGTTTTACAGGTCTAGTTGTGTATTACTATTATATTGTTATTATTATTATTATTAGTTTTTGTATTGTGTGTTTTACTAGTAGTGTTAGGTGGTAACCACACACAGCACTAGTGATTTTATCAGAAGAACTGACTAATTTATTGTGTGTTTTTGTTTTGTTTTTAACTAATTAAAAAAAAAATTGTTGCAGTGATTGGTGCAGTTTCCAAATTTAATTAAAAACAATTACATGTAAAGGGTTTAGTGTTTATAGACAAAATGTGATAGTGGAAATCAGTCAACGAATCGTATATTTCAAATAAGCATTTTTTTAAACATCGCTTGATAAATTTTAAAATAGTAATTTTTTTTGAATCCTTATAACATTTGGTGGAGCAAACAATAATTATAAAATAATTAGTTGTTTGTTAACCCTATACACTTTTTTAAAAAAGGGATAATTTAATTTAATTACAAGTGAAAAAACATGGACCAAGACTGGGATTTGAACACAGGACATTTAACTTTCCGTTCGTATATAGCGTAAATGAAAAAAATTATGAAATTATAACTATCCTACTCTATTTATTAAAATATATCCATTATAAATAATAACAGTAATTATTTCAATTACTGGAGTGAAATAATATTTTTGTTTTAAAACAGAGAAACTCACCTAACTCAAAATAACACCTGTACCGATAGGACGAAAACATATGTCCAGTAAAACCCATACTTCAGCAATTAATTGTTTAAAGTGTTTCTTGACAGGCTCCAAGACTTATGTAGAATACATTGCTAGCAATAAATTAGTTTTCATTCCATTAGTTTCTTTCAGGTATACAGGCCCGTGTGAATAAACCCATGCGTGTTGCAGTTGTGACGGTAGGGATTTCACAAATTAGTGAAATTTAAAAAGAATAATAAAATAATTCGGCCACGCAGCTGAACCGCCGACGTGAGTTGAGCGAATTTCCAAAATTAAGTTTATATGTTTAGGGTTTCAAATAACTATTTTAGAAATTGATCTAATCATGAAGGCTATGAATTTCCAAAATTAACATTTGTCTTCTTGTTTATCCGCCTTTCTTAGCTTTGTCTTTTCTTCGCCTGACTCGTCTCGGGTAGACCCCATCTTCAGAAGCTTTGTTTGCTACTATCTATGCTCTACCATTGTCTCCTATTTATATTTGTTCTCCTCCCCCACCCCACTTTCAACCTGTTGCCAACAAGCAATAAACAGGTTGAAAAGGGGGTGGGGAGGAGAATTCCGTTCGTTGGCAGTACAACGATGCGTACATTTGGCAACAGGGCGGCCCCTCCACTCTGTCCAACGCTCGCCACCTAGGACTGTTCTAATTTAAATAAGACTATAATATATTTCATACAGAGAGGCAGCTAATCAGCACCGTTGTGACTAGACCAATATCCCAAACTGTTGGTTGAAACCCAAAAACATAGGCATATAAACTTAATTTTGGAAATTTTCTCAACTCACGTCAGCGGTTCAGATGCGTGGTCGATATATTTACTACTCCCGACCTTAGATCTCACCATAAGGGTCGCTGCAATAGCTCATATTTCCTATGGAAATTCCCTAATAATGTATTTATAAATTTCTCACGTTCTGTCGTTTAATGAAAGATGCAAGCAATGATATTAAAATACACCAGCATGTCGTTAAGAATAATAATTAGTTGCATAATGTTACAATACTTGAGAAGCTGTCATTTCTGACTGGATCTTTCTTTTGCGGTCGGATTTGCTCTGTTGTGTTCTACCAACACTCGACCTTAACTGTCAATAAAAAATGTCAGGACTTCCTAAGTAGACCGCACCCCTGTCACACCAAAACCAAGGCAAGTAGTCGACGTATATATTAGTTATACATAACTGCAAAATTTCAGTTCGTTTTTTTCAATAGTGGAATTATTGAATATATACCTGAATTGTGCCCAACCCTAAAATTGTGCGTAATAAAACGATAGTGGAATAATATATGTAGTGAAGTGGAATAATACCGATGTACAGTTATTTATATTAATTATTGACGTCACATACAAACACATATATTACATGAAATTATTTTATAATTAGAAATGTAAGCGGAAGGTAAATGAAACAAATTGCATTAGATTTTTGTGTGGGATTATGCAAAGAGATTTTATAAAATAATTAATTTTTATAGTGGTAATGAACATTTCGCCCATTCACATGATAAAAACGTATGCATTTAGAATCAAAGGGTTTATTTAATGTAGTATTTATAACTTTAACGTATGTTATTCAAATAGAAATAACATTTTTAACGCAGTTATTTGAAAATAGAATAATTCAACTCATGTAAAAAATTTCAAATTCTGTCGGCGTTCCCTAGCTCTAGAAAGCTTTGCAGTATTATTTGCCTTTTGACCTCATGGCAAATTTTAACTTTATTAGCCAATTTCAATAGGAAAGATGAGCTACTATTGCAGTGACTCTTATGGTAGAACCTTAGGTAGGGAGTCAATGTGCACCGATCAAGCTCCCCAGGTAACGTGATGTGTTCGCACCCTAACGGGCGCATTTTACGTCCGATGTAGGCATACTCACGTTGTTTTCCTAAGTCGCTCGGTCGAATTAGTTAGCAAACAAAATCCAATAACCACATTTTTAGATAGAAGATTTTTATAGATTTTTCGTACATTAATGAAGCTTTTTTGGCGGATTTACCTAAAGTAAATATAGGAGATTATTCAGCCTATTTTGAGTTTTTTTTTTTAAACGACCTTTCCCGTCTGGTTCCCCCAAAATCGATCGAAAGGTAAAATACAATAAAAGTTGCCGGTTCAAATCCACGTGATTTTACCTTGGGACCAGCTTGTGTTCCGAGGCGGACGGTCGTGAAGCGGGTTTGCTCGCTGCGAGCGAAGTGAAGGAGTCTATAATCCGAGGGCGATAGGTTTTTTCGCTACGACAGAATGACGAACGGGGCTGGAGGCTGAAGTGTAAAAAATTCTATTAAAATATTTCATATACACAGGCAGCTGTTCAGCGCCTTCGTGAGTGAACAAATTTCAGAAATAGTTGGTTGAAGCCTAACTTTTTTTGTAATTTCGCTCAACTCTCGCCAGTGGTTCAGCTGCGTGAACAAATTATTTATTATATTTTAATGTGTTGCATACTTGTTAATTTCCAGATAGTTAATAACAAAATTTAAGTCGTCAGCTATATTTAGTTTTAATTTTTGTTTCGTATAAATTTTCTATATATTATTTTCAAATTTTTTATTATAAAAAATCTGATAGATTTAAATTTCATTACTGTTGAACTTAATAGTTGCTACAATATTTCTCAATCGTGTATTTTTGCAATCCTTAAATATAGTAATGATTACAAACAGTTGATGAAACTACCATTTGAACTTTAGTAACAGACAAAAGTCCATACACATTTTTAGGGAAAAATATCTGTCATGTTATTGGTAATTTATATACAGCTTATAGGTTAGTTTAAAATTATTTTAAAAAGTGTATACATTTCAAGTTAAGTGGAATCCGCTTCGTCAAGAATGGGTTCGACATTTCCTTAATGACACATAAGAACTGTATTTACACGAGAATAGGCGAGAATAACTTGCATAAAGAAAATTCTAGAAATTTCTTATATATTTTTAAATATTCTAAAGATGGCTCGTTTTTAAATCTGGATTGTTTTTTAGCTAAATGAAATTGACTGTCTCAAATACATGCACACTTTCTCTCATTCGAAAGACATAACTTTAAATTAATACATCTTTGTATTTTATCGCAATGTAAGTCAAAGTGTTCGAATGAATTGTTAATTAAATCTAGTAAATATTTAAATAAAAGTGAGGTATGTATGCGAGTAAAGTAGATTCTGAATCCTTTCTCACGTGAAGCTGTAGTCAAGAGATGTGTAAACTTACTTGCCACACTTGTCGTTTTGCCTGAACTCGTCAATTCTTGCAATCAATATGTCAGGCCTTCAACTTTAACAAGGTGATTAAGAATTTTTTCTGGATTGTGACTGATAGTCTTTCATTTTGATAAGGTTTTACAAATCACCATTTTATGAAAACTAGAGAAGGTTTAGTAATAAACTAAGACTAGTATTATAAAGAGCTAAAATTTGTTTGTTTGTTTGTGTGTAGGGGGTAATCTCTGGAACCATTTAACCGATCGAAAAAACCCCTAGAGCAATAAATATGAATTGTTATACTTTCCTTAACGCTAGAGAGCTGAAATTGTATACATTTATTTCTCACAAGATACATAAAAAAAGTAAACTAGATTTCAATTTTGTCGCGTGCTGCTAAGGGGTGAAAATGTGATAACAATCACTAAAATAATACAAATTTATTTTTATATTTTCGTTAAAGTTACATTTTCGTTTCTCTAGCTTTGAACATTTTTTTCTTACAACTTACATAAAAAAGTATCAAAGATTGAAATTTTTTCGCGTGCTACTAAGGGGTGAAAATTTAGTAACAACCTCTATAAAAAATGTTGATTGTTATACTTTCCTTAAAGATAGAGAGTACAACCTTAATAATTTAAGGAATTTGAAAATAAAAACCACTTTGTTACATCCTAATTAAAAATAAATAACACGTATCAGAATTTAATAGTAGGGCTTATTTATATAAATTAACCTGTTTGCATTTGCTTCGACGCGAGTCATCACAGGGGGCCCTGTGTAACGTAATATTTCACAAATCTTCTTTTGTAAATCCATTATAAAAGCAAATATGGCTGATAACCAAAATGATATTATGAAACTGAGTATTTAATCAAAATGCAGTTTATATATTCAATTAAACTTATTGGTGTAAGTGCTATTAAATTGAATATTTATAAAACAATAATGGCATACAACTATTTTTGCATTTAACATAATGTTTTTAATGCTTTCAATAATTTAATTAAACATGTTTTAAATATAATAGTGACGTTTAAAAACAGTGGCGTTGAAAACCCAGCACCAATTTCAAGTAACTTATTTAGACTATAGAAACAGGCAAATGTGTGTTTATTAGAAAAATCAAATTATTGCGTACTAGAGGATACCCCTGGTTGCTCCGCACGCCAACCCAGTTGGACTCTCATATATACATGTTTTTTTTTACAATAAAGGTTAGGATTAATAATAATGTCAAAGCTAAGATGGTAAATAATGTTACATGTTCAAATCCAATTATTTCGTATATTTTGTACCATCAGTTAAAATAAAAGTCAAAAGAAGCAGCGAGGCTTAGGTCTGCACTTTAACAAAACTCTACCCAAAAGTTAGAAATAGAAATAATTGTTTCAAATTTTGAAATCAGCTGTTAATTGAATTATTTTAGCAAACAGCTGATTGCTTTACCAACACTAAACGTATTTTGTGTTGTATATACAGATCCAACAGATGGTACCCTTTACAAAAACCTAAACTAAAGTTAGAAATACAAATATTTTTTTAAAGTTTGAAATCAGGTGTTAATGGAAATATTATAGCAAACAGATGATTACAGTTGTTATTATACTCAATAAACATATTTAATGGCGCTCACATTTTTGTTAAATATTTAGTATATTTTTTGTTGTTTTTATGTTAAATTCTGCTGTTAAAAAAACTATAAAAACATGCTTGTGTTCAAATGTAATGTTGTCGAAAAATTTCACAAAGCAATCGGTGAAGAACTTTCGGAAATTTGAGATTTTGGACAAACGAACATTTACATTTTTATTACTTTCCTTACCCTATACTAGGTAAGGTAAGTATTGCGATCGACCCAAAAATTCGATGTCGAGTTTTCATAATATCTTTACGTTTCAAGGCCCCCTGAGTCCAAAAAATGCATTTTTGGCAATTGGTCTGTCTGTGTGTCTGTGTGTGTGTGTGTGTGTGTCCGGAGTGCACAGGGCAAACGGCTGGACGGATCGAACTGAAATTTACAGGATATCTTCAAACATGTAAACAATTAAACCCATGTAAATTTGAAGCAAATCGGAGGTGGTGTCTTACCGTGGGAGCGGTTTTTAGCACATTTTTGGTATTTACTCCAAATTCCCTCTAACGATTTTGATTAAACTTTGCTAACATACTCTACTCCGACCCCCTTAACACCCTATGTACGCGAAAGACCGTTAAAAATTCGTTGAAAAAAGTTATTACAAAACCAAGTTATTTTGTTTTTATCTCTGAAATGGCTGCTCCTATCGACTTGAAAATGGCCTCATTTGATTCAGCGTCCAACATAATGTCAAAAACGATACCCCAAACAACTTTTTCCATTTTTTCAAAAATTGCCCCCAAAAAGGGCGTTTTTGGGGGTAAAAATGTCTTTTTTTTAAACTAGCCGTATTTGGTATCAAATTTGACATTTTGTGAGGTTAGAAATCGATTGAGACCAAAATCAGGTCCGTGGGATTAACCGTTTTGAAGTTAGTACCGCTTTCTTCGAAACGGATACTCCTATTAACTCGAAAATGGTATCATCAATCTCTCGCTCGAGAAATTTGATAATTGATACAGCATCTATTTTGGTAAGGAAAGTTGTGTGATGTGCACACCAGATGTTTTATACTAGTGGACCCGGCAATGCTTCGCTATTGCTATTGCTTGATTTACCTAACCTAAAATTATATTCAGTTTTTGATCCAAATCAGTTGTTGATCAAAATCAGCTGTTTTAAGCTTTTCATACGAACAGCGGTTTTTTGTGCCCCTGATAAAATCAAAAGAAATCTTTCTTCTTCTTAAGATTGACCTTCCATAAGATTAACATTGAAACTTTGAGGGCCACTGGGGCGTATCCCTGAGGACCGATGTAAATTATAATGGGATTCTGCTCATCTACAGGACACTACCTTTCTAACGGTGTGCGCGAATTTCTCCTACGATGCACACAAGCTGAGAAAAAAGGACGACAAGTTTTGTGCTTGCCTATTAATATATAGATTAATTTACACATTTACAAAATATAGCTTTTGTGTCTTCATATGAAATCGGATAAAATTTTATGTTATTTAATAGACCTAAGTTCATTAGCGAATTTCCAAATTTGGTAACACAAGTTGGTTTTATATTTCATGATGTGTTTGTTTGCCAAAAAATCCTACAACCGGAAAACGTTTTTTGGCTAGTCTTTATACTCGTTTTTGAGATTTTTTTATCTAGAATTAAACTGTTTTAGGATTTTATATAACAAAATAAATATAGGATATTATTCTGCAAATTTTTCTTTTTTACCCAACCTTATAGCCAGTCTGTTTCCTCCAAAATCGATGAAAACGTAAAAGTCCCCTGTTAAAGATTCATATGTGGGGATTTTAACGTGGCCGCATCTTCAGATCCGAGGGGGCAAGGTCGAAGTGCAAACTCGCGAGGGCGGCACTATGGGGGGCACGAATCAACGCGTTAGCCTTACCTGGAAGCTGAGGTGCAAACCAATTCTACTAACATATTTCGCACAGGCAGTCAGCTATTTAGCGCCTTCGTGAGCAGACAAAATGTTGGTTGAAACCCTAAAACATATAAACGTAATGTTGGAAATTCGCTCAACTCACGTCAGCGATTCAGCTGCGCGATCAAATTATTTTCATTAAAGGTAATATATTCTTATTTTTTGTGTGATTCAGAATGTTTTAACCTTCCAATTGTTAAATTTCCAAATCGTACTTAAGTATTTATGGATTTCATTAGTATCACACTGAACGAGGGTATCCGATTTGTTAAACAAATATACAATCTATAGTACAAACAATACATCCTTCATGCACAATTCAAATATATTGTGAAGTAGCAATTAAAATCGTATACTAAAAATTACCATAAAGTAAAATAATTACCTGTTATTAAAATCAGACAAATAAACACATAATATGACGGGAAATTATTTTGTAATTATAAATGTAATTACAAGGCTTATTGGTTAATTTAACATTGGTATACGGTGTAATTTGTATTCGTTATATTGTATACAGTAATTTGATGTTAAGCCTTCTATCCTATTGACTAGAATGACTATGACATACGAGAGTGAAGTAGGAAAATGTTTTACATTATTTAATACTAGGGAAAGCCCCTGCGTGCTCCGCACGAGAACCCTTCTACATATATAATCATTTTATGCTTTCTTTATAGTAAAGGTGCATGGCTAATAATAACCCCAAAGCTAAGATGGTAAATAATGTTAAATGTTCAAATCAAATTATTTCTTATATTTTATAACAGCAGTTATAATAAAGTTTAAAAGAACCGGCAAGGCTCAGGTCTACGCTTAAATAAAAACCTAACCTAAAGGTTAGAAATACAAATAATTGCTTCAAAGTTTGAAATCAGCTGTCAATGGAAATATTGGAGCAAACAGTTTTATCTGTTATTTTATTCAATTGGTTGCGATGGTAATAAATGTAAATGCATGTGTTGGTTCCTCAGTTTAGGTATAAAAAATGTTTTAATCATAATGAATTGTAGCCTATGTTACTCAGGGATAGTGATGCTTTTTATTAGTAAAATATTTTTTTCAATCGGTTCAGTAGTTCTTCCTTCATATAAACAAACAAACAAATTTTACCTCTTTATAATATTAGTATATATACTATAAATCGAATATAAGTTATGTGAACGTTCATATTTGGGATAGAACTACGCAACA
>JAGFPH010007868.1:21037-34677 GCA_018207615.1 Philaenus spumarius | reverse complement strand
AATATAAGTTATGTGAACGTTCATATTTGGGATAGAACTACGCAACAGATAGATTTTTCAGGGCTATATACAGTGTGTGGCAAATTTCAGATTAAAATAATAAGATGTCTAAAAATTACTATACAAAATTCTTAAACCTTTTAAATTCCTGCTGGAACTATTGTTTCCCGTTCGCGTTTTACTCAAAACAATACATTTGTGGGTGGGGGGTGTAGTAGGAGACCTTGCACTGCCCATGTTGTAAACACGAACTTTTGTACCATTCAAACAAAACTAATAGGTTTGGAGAGCTTAAATTGAATACACTTATTTTAGGTCTTTTGAGAAAATGTTAACCTACTTTTGTAAAAAAATGGAAAAACCTCTTCGTAGCGATTTTTTTAAGTAGTAACATTTTGGGGGTTTAGTAGGAAAACTAAATGTACATTATATTTCACAACATATTTCTGTCTGTACGTTCTTTGTGTTCAGGGTGGTTTTTGAAAACTTACCCCCTCCAGTATTTAAAAAACCAAGAGATGTACAACATCTTATCTCGGGGCAGTTATTCAGTCAAGAGGAACATAAGCAAACCTAATTACAAAATCCCCAAACCATTGTCCGACTTCAACTACTCAATATAAAAAAATTTTAATAGTCACATATGGCTTTTTATACATTAAATTTTAGTAAAAGATCGTCTAATTCGCTACGCTTAAAATTTTTATTTTATACGTTCTTTTATAACTTTATATTATTTAAAATACGGAAAGAAATATGCAAAATCTGGAACAGTTATTCATCTGTGTGGGACTCATCGCTGCGGTTCCGGGCGATGGCTTGTCTTTTAAGGATGTGTCCGGAATTGTCTATTCGCGAGCTTCCGGACTTTGTCAGGTTACGTTATGGTGGAGAAGGCCATTCAAATAATAAGCCTGTGAAACGATTTTAATACTGTAAAGAGTTTATTAAAGCAAAACAATGAATTCCTTTGCTGGCCCTAACTTACACTAAAATAGCTGAAGGTAAAGGGAAGCGAGTCCACGTTGTGTTACTAACAGACTGATTTAGGCTTGAATATTTAGCCTCAAGCTGGCTCCGTCGCTTTAACTATAAACTGTGACATCAGCTATTGTTTGTGTGCAAACCATATTTAGCACGGCCACTAACAACATAGATCCAGAATCGCCCTCTAACTACGATTATGAATTATTATTTTACCGGGTGTCCTACCTAAAATATTACAATAGCTAACTTTCTTAACTATTTTTATGACAGAGTACTTTAAATGGGGAACCTTCCTTTCTTTTCAAAATAGTTTAAAAATTCATTTCGTGAAATGTAAAAAATTGCCTTTATGTTCCAATACGGTGGACAGACTTGAAATTTGTTAAGGAACGGAACACCATACATTTTATGGGATTTCAAGTGTAAAATAATATTTTATTCTTGGATATTTTTTAAAAATATTTAGGCGTTTAGGAATTACAAGCACTTAAAGTTCCTAAAATTTGACGTTTGATAGGCCTACAAATAATTGATTTTCTCCTAAACTGTTACAAAAGCTAACTTTTAAACCGTTGGGGGTAAAAATAAGTTTTAATTGGGAACTCCCCTTATTTTTGTAAGCTCTAAAATGTCATGGAAATAAATTTTGAAAAAGTACCACATTTCATTATAAAAATTTGGGACTACAAAATAAAAAAAATATAAACCCTATTATTAATCAAATCCCCGAAGGCCAAAGTCTCCCAAGACTTCTTTTCTCACTGAAGAACTTTTCCCTAAAGACACCCTTTCTAATGTTTTCTGCCTATAAAAACTTTTGCTCCCACTTAGTTTTCCACGTCTAGTCTTACTTTGATTTTAGCCTACTTAAAAATTCAACTCTGATATTTACATAACTGCATATTCCATATTACATCACTGTGCTTTCAAGTGCAGTTCTGCTATTGCCAAATGGTTAGGTTTAAATAACTAACATATTAACATACTGGGGGAAATCCCTGCGTGCTCCGCACGCCAACCCTGTTGGAACTTTCTATGCACATTATCATGTTATGTTGTTTTTATAATAAATGTGTAGGATTAATAATAACCCCAAAACTAAGGTGGTAAATAATGTTAACTGTTCAAATCAAATTATTTCGTATATTTTATAACATTATTTATAATGAAGGTCAAAAGAACCAACAAGGCTCTAGTGTACACTTTAATAAAAACCTAACCTAAAAGTTAGAAATACAAATAGTTGCTACAAAGTTTGAAATCAGCTTTTAATCGAAATCAGCTGTTTTATCTGTTATTGTATTCAATTAATTGGTTGCTTTGTTAATGAATGTAAATACATTTAAGAAATATGACGGTTCATCAACCCAGACCTAACCTAAGAATTTGTTCCGACTAAATTTACAAATATTGGAATAAAAATGTTTGTATCGACATCAAATAGCCTATGTTACTCAGGGATAGTGTAGCTTTTTATTAGTAAAACTATTTTTTCAATCGGTTTAGTAGTTCCAGAATCTATCCCCTACATACAAACAAACAAAAAAACAAACAAATTTTATCTCTTTATAATGTTAGTATGGATTCCATTTCGTAACAATTAACAAATAAAGAAATACAATTAACGGAATGTTTCTAACTTAACCTAACCTTAAGCTACAACACAAAATTCTTTTCTTTACTGAAAAAACATATTCGCGTGTAAAAATATAATATAGAAAGAGAGAATTGTTAACTTTCTTATCACGTACCGCTCCGAAACTTTGTAATTATTTAGTTATAATGTGTCTTCCCCTAAGGTATTCAAACTTGTGGGGTTTTTCTTCAGCCATTTCGAAAGAAATTAAAAACTTGTTCTTCGAGTTTCTTGAAGTATTGCGAAAAATAGGTTCAACTTTTCAATTCGCTTGGTGTTAGTATTTTCAGTCTAAAAAAAACACGAGATTGGAATGGTGCTCATCTATAAAGCCGAAACTTTTGTACTCTCAAAGGGTAAAATTCAAACGCAAGTCACAATTTTGATTATGACTAATTTAATATATAATGGTTACTGATAACAAACTTCTGGTGAATGTTAGTTAATTATTTCTATCGTCTATACAAGATTATTATGTAGATCAGCGGTTATCAGCCTTTTTGCAGTTGCGTACCCGTTAACTACTTCTCTTCATGAATTATACACCCGGACTATAATTCTTATATAGTGCAAGTCTAGCGTCAGTAAAGGAATCAATACTGTTATAGGGTTAGCAATAAATACAGTTTAAAACTATACTAAAACTTAAAACTTCAATACTAAAAGTATAAAATGCAACAGACGTTACTTTTTATACTAGAGTACAGTACTTACATCAAGCAGTCTTGTAGTTAGTATTTATTGTCCTATTACAACTGTTTTGGTATTACATAATACCATCATCAAATAAAAAAACCTTTACATACAAACATTACTACACAGAAATAAATAATTCGGCCACGCAGCTGAACCGCTGACGTTGAGTTGAGCAAATTTCCAAAATTAAGTTTATATTATGTTCTAGGGTTTAACCAACAATTTGGGAAATAGGTCTATTCATGACGGTGCTGAATAGCTTCAAAATAGTTCGCACGCCATTCCGCATATTGGGAGTATCTTCAATATACAATGCATTGCGTGCTTCACACGCCATTCCACATATTGGGATTATCTTCAATATAAAAACATTGCGTGCTTCGCACGCCAACCCCCGTATGGGGAGTATCTTCAACACACTAAGCATTGTGTGCTTCGCACGAAACCCCCTTATTGGGAGTATCTTCATACACAATGCATTGCGTGCTTCGCCCGATAACCCCACGTTAAAATCCACCACATGGCTTTGAACCGAGTACTTCTATGGTATTTTATGTTTTGATTGATTTTTGGGAAACCAAGCGAGCTATAAGGTCGCGTAAAAACAAAATGTGCAGAATAACATCCTACATTTATATTTGTAGAAAAAATTAATTCTGTAGAAAAATCTAAAAAAAAGTTACTTCCGGTTAAAAAACGTGCTTCCGTTTGGATTTTTTTGGCTAACGAATTCTTCTGATCGACGTAGACAACCAACATGTGTACCAAATTTGAACCCAATCGGACTTAAAATGCGGCCGCTAGAGTGCGAATACATATATACATATATATAGACATATAAATATACAATTTTTAATGACATCCCAAAACGTGTTCTGGAGACCATGATCGGTGCTTATTTGCTACTCCCAACCTTAGATCTTACCATATGGGCCACTGCAATAGCAAATTTTTCCTATGGAAATCCGCTAATAAAAATAAATATTTTGTACTGCAGTACACGTCGAAAGTAATATAAAATTTTAAATTTTATTATGTGGCCACATCCTACTCATGCAGTAGTCGAATAACCACTGAGACATTACATTGACAGGCTAAAACCAACTAGTTTTGACATTCTTGTCTAAGGTGGCTAAAGTATCATACAGGCAGTTGAATGCAAAATTCAGTTAGTACAAACTGCAAGACTGCTTGACGTACAAGTACTCTAGTATCAACTGTATTACTAAGCAGTCGCAAGGTATTATGCACATTAAGACATTAAATAATTAATTGACCGAGCGAAGCGAGGTCTCCTTTTTAACTCGACCGTTCGGCATTTCGTCTGTGTGTCTGTGTGTCTGAATGGGTGTGTGTCTGTGTGTCTGTCTCACGATTACGGCCAAACGCCTAGACCGATTTTGATGATTTTTTGCATGAATGTTTCTTATTCCTAGGCCGAGCCATGTATATATAAGGGTTTTTCCATTTTTCATTTTTAACCCCTTAAATAAAATAAAAATGGCGGCCGCACCGTTTCTATCAGTGTAAGCTTTTTTCCAAAGCCAGTTTGTGGCTTAACAGTAAGTCGAATTTTAAAACTAATGACATTTTACTAATAGCAAATTTGATTTTCAACAAAATTGTATTCTTGATTTTTTCGAATCTCTAACGGTAAGCTCATAAAATGGCAGTAAACTTCATTTTTTTTTTAAATCGTCCAAGTTTTTGTATTTCATCCATGTTTTTATACGTTTGTTCTAAACCAATTCAAAAGTGTTACATAGCTTTTTTGTAGATAAAGGTTCAAAGAATTCATATATACCAGTAAAAAAATGATTTAAGTAAAATTAACAAAGTTATTAGATCAAGAAACATTTATTAGTTATTAGCATGTTCAGTAACGAAAGGAAAAAGTTAAACTTTAGGCCTACATAAAAAGTAGTAAAAATTATTCTAATTTTTTTCATAAATGTAAGAAAGTTTCGTAATTTAGTTCTAAATATAATTGTATAAAAATATTTATCAATTTCAAATTTCTCATTTTGAAAACACCAGTTTTTTTGTTCCTACTACAAGACTGCTAACAAAACTACGCCTGTTTTGAATAGTAATTTAGGAATATATCCTTTGCAAAAAATGATAATAAGAAAGTGTAGAGGATAAGAAAGTGTTGAGAATAAATCAAAGAATTAAACCGAATACTTCTTGTAAATTATCATTGTAAATTTCATAAAAGTATTTTACTAAGCTTTACTTGAATTAAAAAATGAGTTGAAACAAATGAAACCTCTCTGCGATAAAGGACATACAAAAAATGACCGTTGGACACCGTGGGAAGTGTTGGTAAGTGGGCTGAGAATAAAGTTGAGATCACTATCACGACGTATTAACATCGTTTGTTTTCATTATTTCTAATATTGGAATATTATATGGACGTTATGGAACTGTAAATACATTGTTAAGTTTTAGTTATTTAAATTTGTAAATATTTAATTCTATGTTGTCCCTCTATACTCTATATCTTGATATTTTTAGCTATCTTACGCATTATTAACCTAAATAAAACACAATGCCTCTAAAAGAAAATCTTTAGCATTTAAAGCTCAAGAAAAGAAAAGAACGAGAACTAGAAATCCCAGGATCGCGGGAATTGCAAAATAATGTTTCGCTGGCTAAAACTTGTGCTTACTTCCTTACTGGCACACTATTTTTAACCTAAGCTCAAAACCACATTTGTTATTTCAACGAGCGAGATCTACTGTTCACAGAACTACTAGTAATACAAATTGTAAATTAGTTCTGCCTTTAGCTTGATTATAAATACAAAGAAACAAATACTTTAAATTGTAAATACTTCCGTCACTTATTTTACTTGTAATTTATATTAGTCCGTGCTTAGTTGCACACAATTTATTGAAGTTAGGTTCAAAAGAAGCCAAGTTATGTCTGGGCAGCATTCAAACTGGTTTCTGTATTTACTTTGCATAAATATGTAGGACGAATATATGCATAAAAATTTAGCTCTTTCTACCTGTTCTGTGGATGGAAAAGGCAATAAAACTTTGATTGCCGGGTCAGACAGATCCAACCAAAAGTCAATGAAGGTGTTTTCCTTGAAACGCGATCTCAAAGTGTTGTCATTAGAAAATTCAATTAAAACGTAAAATACCATCCAAGTACACGTGGCGATTTTACCAAACTGCGTCTTCTAATCCAAGGTCGATTGCAAGGATGTCAACTCACAAACCGTAGTCCTTGATGGTCTGCTCCAGTAAACGAGAAAGCAACCGCTTCTCACTGTATCCCTAAACAGTGCAATTTCTTGCAGCTGAACGCATTGACATTGCCTCATTTCAAACAATTTTATAAGACTATCTTTTGTAATTGAGTGTTAAAAAAATTAATATTCTTTATAAAATTTCGGATCCGGCTTGCAAATTATTTTTCATTATAAATTTTGTATTGTGTTAGGAAAAAAATTCAAACTTTGTACTTACAAAATGTCAATTACATAACAAACCAAAAGCATTAAAAAAAATGTAATTAGCAAAACGGATGCGTATTGTGACTGTGCTTAAAATGAGACCTTGCAAACAATTTTATGATACAAAGTAAACGAAATAAATGGTTTGAAATTTAACATTGCTCTTATGGGATACAAATCCAAGATGGCCGCCCTTAAGGGTCTGCTCCAGTAAACGAGAAAGCAACCGGAAACGCAAGCGCTTCTCTCTATAACCGTATCTAAACAGTGTAATTTCTTTTAGCTGAACGCTTTGACATTGCCTCATTTCAAACCATTTTATAAATCCATATTTTGTAATTGAGTCCTGAAAAATAAACTGAATATTCTTTATAAAATTTCGGATCCGGCTTGCAAATTATATTTCATTATTAATTTTGTATTGTATTAAGGAAAAAATTCAAACTTTTTACTTACAAAATGTCAATTACATAACAAAAGAAAAGCATTTAAAAAAATCTAAAATGCAAAACGGATGCGTATTGTAATTGTGCTTAAAATGAGACCTTGCAAACAATTTTATGATAAAAAATAAACGAAATAAATGGTTCGAAATTTAACATTTTTCTTATGGGATGCAAACCTAAGATGGCCGCCACTACAGCAGACCCATAATCTGAGGCCATAGTTCAAGTTTGACCGCTGCGAGCGGAACGGAGCAGCGTACGAGCCGGTGCCGAAGACTGTGGTACAAACGAATTCTACTATATACAAGGTGATTAGAACTATACGAAAATGTCTCGGTAGCTCATTCTATAGCTAAAAATAATAAGGAAAAAACAGTATATGTACGTACAATATTGTTGTTTATTGTGTTGGTATAGGATGCCTGGTTGAACAAACCAATTATTAAACACAACTTAGCTATTATCCTACATTCGTTTGTTTTGACAATTACAACATCCGATAGGGAATCAAAAGGGCTACAAAAAGGTGTATTCACATTTTTCGTTAAAATGTACTGGTTTTCAGTAATTTAAGTTTGACATTTTCAAACAGCTGCCATTTATAAGCGCATGATTGAATATAATCACTTATTTTTCTTGAGATAGATCATTGTTAGGTTAAAATGCATGCAAAGTTTGAACTCATAAGTCAAACACTTCTCTAGATATGAATTATTTTGTAAAATAAACAAAATGGTGGATATCTGATCGACGCGATTTTGGGCTTGTGTTTGTATAAACGTTTTTCTTAGTTTTAGCTATAGAATGACAGCTACTCAGTTATTTGTGAGCAGACCTATTTCCCAAAAAGTTGGTTAAAACCCTAAAACATATAAACTTAATTTAGGAAATTCTCTCGACTCACGTCGAATTATACCACTACCCCCCCCCCCCACACACACACAGCCGTAGAATCGAAAGATAAGGTGAAAGTGTAAAAAAATATTTGATGTCTCTGTAATATGTAAGTTTGTTGTGAGTGTTGTGCTTGCCTCAACGCCATGAAGGGTAAACATCTCTTAATCAGGCGAAGGTAGCCACACTTCCCCAGCGGTGAGTGTTCGTTTAAAATGCAAAGTAAATATTTCGAATTGAATTATACGTTCCAATGTAAAGTAGACTCCGAATCCTTTCACACAGTAAGTCGTGTGTGAACTTGTTCCCTCAGTCAAGAGTTGTGTAAACTTGCGAACCACACTCCTCCATCTCGTCAATCAATATGTCAGAGCTTCAAGTTCTAAAGTTGCCTTCACAAGGCTGGGTTGTTTAAGCAAATAATTTACGCACACGTTTTGAACTCTCAATATTTACCAGATTTCTTGTATTTATTTATTGATTTCTGCAAGCTAAAAGTGGTTGCCACTAGTTCAAAATAAATCAACAGTATTTTAAAATTCATTGTGTTTGTATCCAAGTCACTTATATTAAAAGGATAATTATGTCCGTCTGTGTGACTTATTGTAATATAAGTAGATTACTTACTTTACATTAATTGATTTTTGACGCGTTTCGGAAGTAATTCCATCTTCAGAATTTCACTCTGTTGAGGTCGTTAATACATTAAAACAATTCACAGGACAACATAACACATACACATTACACAAATATCACAAATAAACACCGCGTGTGCACACTGTCGAATACGTTTAGCTACTGAGGGTACGCTGGGTCTCTAACTTGTAGTACCGCTTAATGTTTGCACTTCGTATCAAACTTCTTAGCGAGGTCATACATTAGATTGGATTTAAAGATTAATCGGTCATTCAACATATGTTCAGGATTTTTTATCTGTGCTTTATATATTTCATACTCTTCAAACGCGTCCATTTGTTTGCTCTTTCTACATATGTGCAACGGTTGGAAGTTGGTTTCAAAATTAGAGTATGAATGATCTTCTATAATGTGACGTTCATAGTTGGACCTGGTATAGGCTATTCCGTTACTTGGAAGATGTTCTTATAACGTTTTTTAAACTGCCTCCCTCTCTGTCCTATATAAAAACATTCACATTCACTACAATTGATTCAGGTTAGAAATTGAGGATACTTACCATTATGTTGGTGTGTGTCCAATATTTAAAGAGATTAGAATAATATGGATGGGTTCAGAAACACTAAGTATAAATAAACATTATAAAGAATATTTGAATGGTAGAAATTGGAATAGTTTGTTTAATTATCATGTTAGAGCATACAAATACAGACGAATGTTAGTCGAGTATTATAATTATTGATTGTTAGCTTTTATGTACACAGCTATAATTTTTGTTTCATGGTTACTGTTTTTTTTTTTTTTTTTTTTTAGTGACAATGTGGATTATTTTTGTATAATTGTTCTTATTTTGATTGGTTGTGTATCATTTTAGTAATTATAAAATTGTATGTGTTTGAATAGCAACTCAACAGACGGACATTTTTGTCCATGTAACTGAGTTTGCTTAGAGGTTATTTTATGTTATTATTTGTAAAATGTAAAGATTTTGGAAAATAAACTCATTATTATTATTATTATTATTATAGTCTTAATGGAAGTATAAGAATAAATATTTATTTTTAATGTTTTAGGGGTTGTTTCAATCCTTAAATCTAAATGAATTCTAGCCTATGTGTTCTTCCAGATCATGATCTATATGTGTGCCAAATTTCATTCAAATCCATCGAGTAGTTTTTACGTGATTGAGTAACACACACACACCCAAACACACAAAGCATTAGATTTTTATATAATAGTATAGATGGTTATGACCTTATTACTAAATTGTACTTTTTAAACCTACTTTTTCCTACAGCTACTTAACAAAGTGCGTTTTTGCAGACTCACAGACGTTCGCAAACTAAACTGCATGTGTTTAACGCCAATTAATTAGACCTCTTTGTTTTACTTTTCTCGCACGGCGTGCAAGTAAACAGCTGATGTAGGCTGTGTTTTGAAAGTTTTGATTTCAACATATTAGCCCACGGATTATAGATATGTATCAATTATTTAACTAGATTCATTTCTGCGTTTTAAAGATGGGTACGTCTACGTAGGTTACGCGAAACCACGGTAATCACCAAGTTATTTTAGTATTGGATACAATAATTGTACCTAGTTAATTAATTGATAAAAATTTGTTTTGATTTTTGTGCTTACACATGTGAACTACAATACTATCTGGAATATTATACATACCGTTTCTGAAATAGATTGTAATATTAACACGTTTTGTTTAGTAAAACAGATCTTTTAAAACTAAAACACTAATTTAAAATGCAGCTGCAGGAAAAACGTTGTGTGTATCACGTGTGCAAAGTTTACTTAGTTTACTGAGGGCCAGCCGAAGGCGTCAAATGCTTATTTCGTGCGATAAATTCAACTTAAATATATATTATGTAGGCCTACGTGTTACAAAAGTAATATAAAACTCTGATTTATATTCAGTTGAAGATATATTTGTATTCTTGAACACAAGATATATAGTACAAAGTTTTGTCAGCTTATTTTCAGTAAAAAAAATAATGAATGGGGTGAAAGAGACTTTAGGACTATAGAAAACTATGTTTACAAATAATAAATAAACAGTTTAAATTAATTACTTTCATTTTAAATCGACAAAAACTGTTAAGTATAAAATTTTTTGTTTTTATTTTAAACTAGGTGAAACCCCTGCGTGCTCCGAACGCCAACCCCGTTGTAACCTTCTATACACATAATCATGTTATGTTTATAATAAAGGTGTAGGATTAATAATAACCCAAAAGGATGGTAAGTAATGTTCAAATCAAATTATTTCGTATATTTTATAACAGCAGTTGTAATAAAGGTCAAAAGAACCAGCAAGGCTCAGGTCTACACTTAGATAAAAGTTAAAAATACTAAGATAATGGCTTCTACTTTGAAATTTCAAACTTTTGAAATCAGATGTTAATGGAAATATTGGAACAAACAGCTGTTGTGGGTATTTTTAAGAAAATGGCCGCCACTATTAAAATGTTCCCTACACAAATAGGTTATTCAAAAATGATTTAGGTGTACTGACGGAGATGCATATCGACGAAAATATCCGCAATGTGCCTACGGAATCTCAGGTTCGATGTTCAAGCGTTATCTTATCGCGCGCCGTTAGCTGTTATTGCATAGTGAGAGGAAGTACTGTGACTATAGACTATAAGTTTGAACTTCAGGCTATTTTCTTTTTGTGTGTGCTTGTACAGTCTTTAGTCACAGTATGTTTACATTAATGGCGGCCCTCTTCTTAAAAAGACCCGCTGTTTTATTTGTTATTTTATTCAATTGGTTGCTACGGTAATAAATGTAAATACATGTGTTGGTTCAATCTAGGCCCAACCTAAGATTTTTTCCTCCTAAATTTACAAATATTGAAATAAAAAAGGTTTTTATCAAAATTATTTATAGCCTATGTTACCCAGGGATAGTGTAGCTTTTTATTAGTAAAACTATTTTTTCAATCGGTTCAGTAGTTCCAGAGATTACCCCCTCTACATACAAACAAACAAACAAATTATAACCTCTTTATAATATTAGTATGGATTACTGGTTTTGAAAGTAAATATTTAAGTTTAAAACTTTATGCCTGAGTTGTTATAGATAAGCATTCTAGAGTTTAGAATACACTCAACGCCGAATACTTCTTCGCATAATTCAATAGAATACGCTAGTGACGTTATTTAGTACTTGTCTTAATTTTTTAACACAACAATAATCAAAATCCTTCTTCAAAAATAAATATTATAGTCTGGTTGCATTATTAAATCAATTAAGAAATACAATTATAATTGCTTACAGGTTAAAATAACTATTTAAGACAAATTAATTTGTCTTAATATTTCTACTAAAATCAAGTGTTCTTTTGGTTCATGAGATCGAGACAAACGTATTTCACAATATAAATATGGGTCTACCAACCCGTTTGTCTGCCTTACTTTTTCGTCTGTCTGTAAACTAAATAATCTTTTTAACTAAATAATTTTTATCTAGAGAACGGTTCGACTGATTGAGTTCAAACTTGGCACGAAGTTTAACATAACAATTATCTATTTTAAGAAAAATATAAGATTTTATCCAATAATGCTTTTTAAAATGGCGGCTGTTTGAAAGTTTCAAACCTGAATTACTCAAATACCGTACAGTTTATCGACAAATGTCAAGACACCTTTTTTGTAGCACTCTCGATTCCCTTTCGGATGGTGTAACTGTCAAAACAATTGGATGAAGGATATAATAGCTAAGTTAAAGATAATGACATCAAATGTGCATACAATATTGCTGTGTTTACTGTGTTGGTATAGTATGCTGGGTTGAACAAAGCAATTAATTATTATACATAACTCAACTATTATCATTCATCCGATTGTTTTTTAACAGTTACACCATCCGATATGGAATCAAAAGGACTACAAAAAAGGGGTTTTGACATTTTTTCGTTAGCATGATTCGATAGTATCAATTATTAGCGAATTTCCATAGGAAAAATGAGCTATTGCAGTGGCCCTTATGGTGAGACCCAAGGTCGGGAGTAGCAAGTGAGCACCGATCATGGTCCCCAGAACACGTTTTGGGGGTGTCATTAAAATTCATATATATGAATGTGTATATAAGTATCCGCACTCTAGCGTTTAAGTCTGATTTGGTCCAAATTTGGTACACGTGTTTATTGTCTATGTCGCTCGGATGAGTTCGTTAACCAAAAAAATCCAACAACTGGAAGTACATTTTTTGAACGGAAGTAACTATTTATTGAGATTTTTACTACGAGAATGAAATATTTTTAAAGTTTTTTTCTAAAAAATTTAATGTAGGATGTTATTCTGCACATTTTTTTTTTACGCGACCTTATAGCTCGCTTGGTTCCACTAAAATCGACCAAAACGTAAAATACCATAAAAGTACCCGGTTCAAAGCCAAGTGATGCAAACTCGCGAGAGGCCACTAGGAGGAAACAAATTCTACTAATATATTGCGTACACACAGACAGCTGTCCAACGCCTTCGTGAGTAGACCTATTTCCCAAATTTTTGGTTGAAACCCTAAAACATAGGCATATAAACTTAATTTTGGAAATTTGCTCAACTCACGTCAGCGGTCCAGCTGCGTGGTCGAATTATTTTTATTTAGATATGTCATTGTTAGGTTAAGCTTCATGCGAAGCTTGAACTCAATCAGTCAAACCGTTCTCTATAATTGAATTATTATGTACAAAAAACAAAATGGCGGATATTTGGGAAAGGAAGAGTTTTAGGGCGTATGTTTATATGAACTTTTTTTCTTATTTTGATCCATAGAACCATTCCCCGAAGTTTGATCAAAAAATTCTGGACACCCTGTATTTGATAGCTTCAGTTTTTCACTTGATAACGGGATTTATACCCTT
>JAGFPH010007868.1:10177-20937 GCA_018207615.1 Philaenus spumarius | reverse complement strand
TTCTTTAATGTATTTTTTATTCTTTGACCTTAAGTGTATGTAAAAAATATTAATATGAAATGTAGCAAAGAGTATTTACATTTGTACACTTTTTAAAGTTTTTTTGGAAGAAACTATGCATTTTATCGAAAAAAGTAATCTTTTCAAAACTAAAGAAAACAAATTTATTTATAAATATCGTCTGCAGTTTTTGAATGAAGGACCATCGGGTGAGGAGCTAGATCAAGCGGAACATTAACTAATTTGCGTACTTGTCAAAAAATATCGTTCTTTGTCGTTTTTTTCACAGATAACTCATTAGCGGCTTTTACATTTGGGTGCTTTCCTGTCGGA
This sequence comes from Philaenus spumarius, assembly GCA_018207615.1. Classification (NCBI taxonomy): domain Eukaryota; kingdom Metazoa; phylum Arthropoda; class Insecta; order Hemiptera; family Aphrophoridae; genus Philaenus; species Philaenus spumarius. Next base: position 20,604 of record JAGFPH010007868.1, on the reverse strand, counting down.
AAGAGTCACAAGCGGGAAATAGCTTGTGGGAGAGTCTGTGTGTAATGGTTGCGACTGAAGTGGGGGATTGCGTTCGCGCTAGCATGCACGTCATCCCGGCCATAGAGTTTCTAGAAGTCTAAAGTCGGTAGGAGGATTCCCACAAGCCTTTAGGCACAGATTCGGTGTTTAACTTTTATTTCGTTTATCTCTCAATTAAAATGGATGTTCATCTCTGGTCGAAAGAATTAATTACATAATTCATTAATTTATACAATTGTTTCCCCTGTTTGTGGAAGAGTAAAAATAAGGAGTAAGAACAAAAATCTTTTCAGCTCGTTTAAAACTATTATTAATTTTTGCAAATTCAGTGGATTTCCAGAAGCAAATAGATATTTTGTGGCGAAGAAAAAATTCAAAGTCTTCGTGGCTCCTTCCAAAAAGAATGAACAAAAATCAAGACAGCGTAAATCTGTACTTTTTCAGGGGGGGGGTTGGCCCTGAGGACCAAAACTTTTCGGAAAATCAAATTTATGACTATAACTAAAAAGACTCGAACTAAAAAATAAAAAATTAACCACATATAAAATTAATAACTCTTCCTCAGCGAATCTGATATTGTAATGAGACTTGATTGCTTGCTATCTTTTTACTTTTTACAAAATAAACACACCCAAAAAGCATAGGGCGTACTCTTGCAATGTTCCGAAAACGACCCATGCTTTTTGTATGTGTTTATTTTGTGAAAAGTAAAAATATTGCAGGCTATCAAGTCTCATTACAATATCAGATTTGCTGAGGAAGAATTAATTTTATATGTGGGTTATGTTTTATTTTTTAGTTCGAGTCTATTTATGTTATTTATGGCTAAGAAAGTATGTTTTACAAATTTAGTTTTTCATTTATTTTATTTAGTCAGTCCATTTATAGTTTATATTATTCCAACAATTGCCAGGGTGACGTTACGTCTTTCTTGAAGTTTCATAATAAAAATAAACGAGCAAAAAACAAACTTGAACAAACAAATGACATAACTGGTTGGTTATAACCGAACGCAAACGCTGTAAAAAACTGTACACGTCACCCAAAACTGTTCGTCTGACGAGCACTCCACACTCCGGGGATTGCTTGCAGAATTCCTCTTTACACTTACGTTCTTTCCATCGTGCCATCAAGTGAAAACGCTTTCGTCTTGGAAAGCGCGTTCTCCTCTCTTGGCTTGAAAATCTTTCCCATACTCGGACGCTCCAATCACGCAGGAAAGAATATCAGAATAAAGCCTAAAACAATATTTATAGTCTATGCATTTCTCGAAGAAACGCACTTTGTAGAAATTGAAATAACATTGAATTTCGTCGTTAAATGAGATAAGTTGAACAGCGTTCTGACGTGGAGGAGTATTTCGATCGTAGCGACCACACTCAAGTTAAACCATGATTTTCCTTTCCACTCGTTTGATTGGTTTAATTTACCTATATTTATAAAAGTACTAGAGCATTTTCACCCTCCCCAACCCTCATTCTTTTGATCCGACTACCTGGCATCTGGACAAAACAAGGAATTCTTTAGTATTGCTTTTCAATTTGTACATAAAGGATGTGAGCTTTTAATTTGATACAGAACTAAGTAGTTCGCGGACTATGAAACGGTATGCACCTAGTAAACCGTGTACAAAATTAATGTACACGTGTAGATATTTGTGTTTGTAGTGTTATATCCAAGTTTTAATATTTTGACGACCTTTACGGAGTCATCTACTGAAGATGGAGTTTCGACTCCGAAACGCGTCTTTGACGAATAAGACGAAAAAGAAGTCACATGACGGTATCAAAAAGATAATAATAATAATAATAATAATGTAATACTATATAGTTACTTGGACACCAAACATAAGCACTAAACAGATTTACAAAATTTTAACAAAGTAACTAAATTTAAGATTTTTTGTACTATAAAGATTCTTGTATATTTTTGTGTGGTTTTATTTAAAATATATCGTTTTATTCTGCACTTTCCGCTTTTTTATTACGACCTTATAGCTCTTCTTCTTCCCCAAAATCGACCAAAACACGAGCCCTACCAAAATACAATGTCACGAGGCCTACTGCCTGAATAAATTCTGTAGTTTGTCAACTCCGAGCGAAGCGAAGAAGTCCAAAATCCTAGGTCGCAAGATCGAGGTGCAAACTCGCAAAGTGCAGTCGATAAACCGACCCCACAAAGTCGAGGCACATACCAGTGGTCTTCGTGAGAAATCCAATTTCCTGAATGTTGAAACTCCAAAACATATAAACTTAATTTTGGAAATTCGCTCAGTTCACGACATCGGTTCTACTGCGTGATGGAATTTTTTTTAAGAAACAAACTTTAAACGTTATCGTAAAATGTAAGCAATGTTTTTTTCTTCTTACTTTAAGAGAACCGCTTTATTTCACTGCCTTCCAAAACACATTTGCCATCTCAATTCCAATACTAAACTTTATTTAAAAGTAACATTTCAAATTGTATTTGATTAAAACTTTGCAACGGATTGGCTTTTGATTGGCATTCCCGATGTTAAATTCTCTTTACACGCTGAATGTTTCAACGAAACGAGATCTTTGAATGCGGATCAATGGTGACTCACTGGCTTTAATTCTTTTGCATGTATAAATAACGAAATAAAATTCAAGTTAAATCATGTGATTAAATGTTTTCTTTTGAAAGTTTGGATGTTTCACAGTTGATTTAGTTTAAAAGTGGTTTCACCTGAAATAAGCTATTTTTCTTCTTAGACATGTTATTTTTGTTAATAACTGTTTTGAATTTTAATAAATTATTTTAAAAAAATAATTATCTTATACTTTTTGTCTTGCAAACTGGTTTTTAGCCAGAGGTAGCTCTCGAATATTTATTATGTTATTTCATTGCTCTAATTTTGGCGTTAATTGCAATTGGTATTTTTTTATATTATTTTAAAAGGAAACTTTTAAAGTTGTAACTATTATAGAAATAGTTGATGTTTTTTTTTTTTAATTATTGTTTTGAAACATGATTTTGCGTTTCCGCTCATTTGACTCACGATAACTTAAAAACTATATATTAGATATTCAAAAACTAATTTGACAATCGTTTTTTTCGTCAAATTTTACATTAAAATTTATATAACACTACTACCTTCCCACTAAAAAAGTTAAGTTAGTTTCAAGATGGCGGATTTCAAACTCTCCAAAATGTGGTTATCTTATGGCTCTGGATAACTGCATTTATTTCTATCTCATAAGACTCCTAAATTTTGAGATTATAGAATGTTTATATTTTGTACACGCAAGCAGACATTCAACGCCCTCATGAATATACCCCAAATAAATATAATTTTAGAAATTCGCTCAAATCACTTTGGAGGTTTAGCTGCGTGATCAAATTATTTTAAAAGCAAAATGTCGCTCTAAATATAATTGACCGAACGAAACGAGGTCTCCGTTTCTACTCGACCGTTCGGCATTTCGTCTGTGTGTATGTCTGTGTGTCTATATGTCTGTGTGTCTGACTCACGATTACGGCCAAACGCCTTGACCGATTTTGATGATATTTTGCATGAATGTTCCTTATTCTTAGGCCGAGCCATGTATATATAAGGTTTTTTCCATTTTTCGTTTTTAACCCTGTAAATAAAATAAAAATGGCGGCTGCACCGTTTCTCTCAGTGTAAGCTTTTTTATAAAACCAGTCTGTGGCTTAACCGTAAGTCAAATTTAAAAACTAATGACATTTTGCCAATAAAAAATTTTATTTTCAACAAAATTGTATTCTTGATTTTATTTCCGTATCTCTTACGGTAAGCTCACAAAATGGCCGTAAACTTCAAATTTGTTAAAAATCGTCCAAGTTTTTGTATTTCAGCCATGTTTTTATACGTCTATTCTAAACCAATTCAAAAGTGTTCCATAGCTTTTTGTAGATAAAGGTTCAAAGAATGCATATATGCCAGTAAAAAAATGATTGAAGTAAAATTAACAAAGTTATTAGCTCAAGAAACATTTATTAGTTATTAGCATGTTCAGTAACGAAAGGAAAAAGTTCAACTTTAGGCCTACATTAAAAGTAGTAAAGATTTTTGTAATTTTTTTCATAAATGTAAAAAAGTTTCGTAATTTAGTTCTAAATAGAATTGTATAAACATATTTATCAATTTCAAATTTCTTCTTTTGAAAACACCAGTTTTTATGTTCCTACTACAAGACTGCTAACAAAACTAGGCCAGTTTTGAATACTAATTTAGGAATACATCCTTTGCCAAAAAATGGCATATAATAATAAGAAAGTGTAGAGAATAAATCAAAGAATTAAACAGAATACATAAAAGTATTTGACTTAGCTTTATTTGAATTACAAAATGAGATGAAACAAATGAAACCTCTCGGCGATAAAGGACATATAAAAAAAGACCGTTAGACACCGTGGGAAGGTACATGGGTTGAGAATAAAGTTGAGGTTACTATCACGACGTTTTAACATCGTTTGTTTTCATTATTTCTAATATTGGAATATGGTATATGATATGGAAGTTATGGAACTGTAAATACATTGTTAAGTTTTAGTTATTTAAGTATGTAAATATTTAATTCTATGTTTTCCCTCAATAACGTGATATTTTTAGCTATCTTACGCATTATTAACCTAAATAAAACACAATGCCTCTAAAAGAAAATCTTTAGCAGTTAAAGCTCAAGAAAAGGAAAAAAACAAGAACTAGAAATCCCGGAATCGCGGGAATTGCAAAATAATGTTTAACTTCCTAAACATTGTGCTTACTTCCTTACTGGCACACTATTTTTAACCAAAGCTCAAAACCACATTTGTTATTTCAACGAGCGAGGTCTACTGTTCACAGAACTACTAGTATTACTGTTTATTTATTAAATTTTTTTTGCTGTAGTTTATTCATAATTAACTGTCCCGGCAATGCTTCGCTATTGCATAATTATTTTGGTGAAATAAATGCGACAAATGATGGTAATTTTGTGTGTCATAAGGATATGAATCGTAGCTTCTAAAACCATGTCATGTATACCACTTCATAGCTGTAAACCATTTACATATCGTCATAGGACCTAGTTCAACTGTTTTGTCTTTGTGCTGATAATCGGTGTTGCAGTTTGTAGTGAAACCCTGACATTGATTTTTCATACCACGGAAGCACCTTCATGTGACATCTTTTAGAACTGTATTTTTGAACGGCAGCCATTTAGACGTGGGGATTTTGTTGACTGTACTTTTTGACAGCCTCGCGATTTACGGCGGTATTTTTTGCATAATATCTTTTGACAGACTCCCTATGTGCTTTAGCACGATTACTATTAAAAAAACATTTCGTCTTTTTTCCCACGTCTCTGGATGGTTTGAACAATGTAACAATGATTTAGTAAATTTTACCCACCCAAATTACCCTAAGACTTCTAATTTTTTTAAACCCTTTCTTAGTTAGCACCTAGGGCCCTAGATGAAGCTCCATACCAAATTTCATTCCAATCCGTTCAGTAGTTTTAGATAAATCGTGATTTAGTAACTTTGATCCCCCAAACCCCCCTAAAATTTCAAATTTTTTTTTAAAACCTTCCTTAGTTAGCACCTATTGCCTTAGAGGAAGCTACATAGCAAATTTCGTTAAAATCGGTTAAGTAGTTTTTGAGAAATCTTGATTTAGTAACTTTCAAACCCCCCTAAAATTTCGATTTTTTTAAAAAAATGTTCTTAGTTAGCATCTATGGCATTAGAGGAAGCTACATACCAAATTTCGTTACAATCCGTTCAGAAGTTTTTGAGATTTCGTGTACTAAAAACTCAAACTTTTAATTGACTGTAAGAGAAAGTATAGCTGGAATAACGTTTATGATTGTTTCAATATAAAAAAATAATCCCAGTGGAAATACTCGAAAAATTTCTGTTAAATTAAATTAATTCATTTCAATCGCAATGTCCACGAATTCAAACATTGTCATGCTGCGATGAATCCCTTTTATTCTACTGAATAGCACATTATACTAATTGTTACTGAATTGAAATAGTGAAACATGACGGCAATTTCAATCCACTGCAGTAAAACCTACAGCTCCCGTGCTTGATTCGAGTGTTTGGTACTCAACACTGTGGAATATAATGAAATAGTTCAGAGGAATAATAAAAGCGAATCAAAGTGGTGTATTTTATTTATAATACAGTAATGAATTTTTTACTTCAAATAAATTAAGGGAAGAGTCAAATTCGATTTTTATATTTGACTAAAAACTAATTGGTTTAAAACACAATACCTACTATACAATTTCTTTAAATTTACTAGCGAATTTCCATAGGAAAGATGGCCTATTCCACTCTTATGGTGAGACCTAGGTCGGTAAGCAGTAAATGTGCACTGATCACGGTCCCCATAATATGATTTGGGGTGTAATTAAAACACACCAAGTGTTAATAAAGGCGAAAGAAGTTCTGCGGTAATGAATAATAAACATATAAAGTTCCCACATGACTTTACCACACCGCGAGAAGCTTTTTAACTTATACCCCCGGAGACTTCAGTCTTTTCAATTGTTTAGTTTTCTAAGCTGAAACTTCTTTCTTTCATTTACGGAGTTTAGTGCTTATTTAGAAGTACACAGATAGAGTCGAATGTTTTTAAACTAAACTATATTATCGTATTACTTTCTCACTATACGAGAAAGTGTACTGGTTGCAAAAAATCGATGTTGAGATTTTTGTGGAAATACCCCCTGAGTCCAAAAAAGTGGTTTTTACAAAATGTCTCTCTGTATGTCTGTATGCATACAAAGCTAGAAAGAAAACTATTTCATCGATTTCGAACAAATTTGCACCAAACATGTCAATTAGGCCTGTATATATGCACGAAAATAGGTTTTTAAAAATTTGGAAAAACATACACCTTTTTGGCCAAAATAATCAGTTAAAAACTTTTTTTAATAAAAAAACGGCTCTAACGATTTTGATAAAATTTGACTTATTTGTAGCACTTAATGTCCCGTATCTTAAGCAAAAACCATATCTTTCTAAACATTCTCGTTTAGCTAATAATAATAACTGATTTTTGGAGTTTTTTTGACCAAAAATAGGGTTCTGTTTCAAAACCTATTTTCGTACACCTATACCGGCCTAATTGACATGTTTGGTGCAATTTTTTACGAAATCAATCGAATAGTTTTCTCTCTAGCTAATAACTACTGTAGTAGTTCTGTGAACAGTAGACCTCACATGTGGTTTTGAGCTTAGGTTAAAAATAGTGTGTCAGTAAGGAAGTATGCAAAAGGCTTAGCCAGTGCAACATTATTTTGCAAATACCGCGATTTCGGGGTTTCTAGTTATCGGGTTTTTTTCTTTTCTTGTGCTTTAACTGCTAAAGATTTTCTTTTAGGGGGCATTGTGTTTTATTTAGGTTAATAATGAGTAAGATATCTAAAAGTATCGCGTTATTGAGGGAAAACATAGAATTAAATATGTACATACTTAAATAACTAAAACTTAACAATGTATTTACAGTTCCATATCATATTCCAATATTAGAAATAATAAAAACCAAACGATGTTAAATCGTCGTGATAGTGATCTCAACCCATGTACCAACGCTTTCCACGCTGTCCATCGGTCATTTTTTGTATGTCCTTTATCGCCGCAAGGTTTCATTTGTTTCATCTCAATTTGTAATTCAAGTAAAGCTAAGTCAAATACTTTTATAAAATAATAATTTACAAGTATACAGTTCAATTATTTGATGTATCCTCTACACTTTCTTATAATAAGTAACTGGGCGACTGAGCATTACTCGGTATTTTTTTAATTGTTTTTTTTTAGGAAAATGTATGTAAATACAAATCGCATACTGAATACATATGAATATTTTTTCGAGCTTACATACATATGAACTGTTTATCCTATACTCTAATACGAAATAAAAATACTTCAACAGATGTCGTTCTCCACAAAAACCTATCTTAAAGGTTAGAAATTTAAAAAAATGTGTTAAGCTTGAAATCAGCTAGCTGATAATAGAAATAATATAGGACACAGCTGATTACTGTTATTATTATAGTCAATAAACATATGTAATGATTTTAAACTCCATAAGCCCAATGTTAACAATTTTCAATTTTCAAATGATTTGTTAAGAAAAATACGAGTTTTTCTGAGGTAGTGGTACTCTAATCCCAAACTTTCAGCAAAATCCTTCCGCTGGATCTCGAAATTGCTCGTACAAGCAAACAGACATTGCTCGTATTAGAGTATAGGATATGTCATTTTGGGCAAAGGATATATTCCTAAATTACTATTCAAAACAGGCCTATTTTGTTAGCAGTCTTGTAGTAGGAACATAAAAACAGGTGTTTTCAAAATAAGAAATTTGAAATTGATAAATATTGTTATACAGTTCTATTTAGAACTAAATTACGAAACTTTTTTACATGCATGAAAAAATTACAAAAAATTTTTACTACTTTTTATGTAGGCCTAAAGTTTAACTTTTTCCTTTCGTTACTGAACATGCTTGTTTCTTGAGCTAGTAACTTTGTTAATAATACTTCTATCATTTTTTACTGGCATATATGAATTCTTTGAACCTTTATCTACAAAAAAAGCTACGGAACACTTTTGAATCAGTTTAGAATAGACGTATAAAAAAATGGTTGAAATACAAAAACTTGGACGATTTTTAACAAATTTGAAGTTTACGGCCATTTTATGAGCTTACCCGTTAGAGATACGGGAAAAAAATCAAGAATGCAATTTTGTTGGAAATCTAATTTGCTACCTGCAAAATGTTATTAGTTTTTAAATTCGACCTACGGTTAAGCCACAAACTGGCTTTGGAAAAAAGCTTACACTGAGAGAAACGGTCCGGCCACCATTTTTATTTGATTTACGGGGTTAAAAATGAAAAATGGAAAAAACCGTATATATACATGGTTTACCCTAGGAATAAGGAACACTCATGCAAAAATCATCAAAATCGGTCAAGGCGTTTGGCCGTAATCGAGAGACACACAGACAAAATGCCGAACGGTCGAGTTAAAACGGAGACCTCGCTTCGCTCGGTCAATAATAATATTTATTAGTTACTCTCCTACTTTATATATCACCTTTCCTACTTCAATACAATTTATGAAGTCACAGTGTCAATTGTACACAAGACTATGAATATATCTCGCGAAGCTTTTATTGGTGAAAAATAACTCTGGCATTTTTATTTTTATTATGAGCTACTGATTCATTTAAGAAATTTTAAAATTCCATAAAGCTAGTTAAAGAACGCAATTTAATTTCATTTAGTTTCAAACAAAACGTTTTGCGTTTTGATCGTTGTTTTGAATGTATGCCGAACATAACAAACTTGACTCTTTAAAGTTATCTTACATAGATATGTAAAAGAAAGTACTCAAGAGTTTTAATTTTTATTTGTCCTATTTTTTCCAACTCAAAATAACCAAACAAAAGTGTTTGTTACAACTCTTAAAGTGTTATAATTTCGACGGATTTTTCTGTTTCCAAAAAAGATTCCCTATTTCTATGTCTCGGATCCGATTTTGCCTATTTACGAACTCAACAGAAATTCTCCATCTCTGTATTTTAAGCATTATTCTTGTGGAATGTGTGTAAAATAACCGTAGTTATAGTGTTTATAAACGAGAGATGGCAAGAGGATGTCTATATACAAAAAATGTAATCCACATTTCGGATCTCTTGTTAGTGTCAAATACATAGTTTTAAATATTGAATTAATTTTCAGTATCCAGGTCAATAATTGATTAAAATAATGTTTCTTATCTTGTTTCCGTCAAGTGGCCTTGATTTAAAAAACATTTACAAAAAAAATAAAAAAAACAATTTCAGGGAACAAATCGAATTTCGCATGCCATCTAATAGACGAAGGCCATGGTTAAACGAACTTACAAAATAACCTTAAACCAATTAAAATATGTTCTAAAGATATATGAACGCTGTCGAGGAGTATGAGATATATAAGGCGTTCAAGCAAAAGATGCAAAAGGCGAACATCGATTATTGAACGACCAGCTAAATTTCGACTCTGTACCTTACTAGCTGACCCGTACGGCGTTGCCCGTGGTGGTTGGTATTTTCAGTCTTTTAAACGTAATTGTATACTTTTTAAGTGTTCAGTCAGTGAGTGGTATTTGGCTTTTATATATATAGATCTTAAATAATAAAAGCACTATTGTCATAATAATAAAAGATCAGAAATTATGATTTTAGTAACTTTGATCCCCCCAAACCCCTCCTAAAATTTCGAAATTTTTCATACCCTTTCTTAGAGAGCACCTATGGCCCTAGAGGAAGCTACATACCAAATTTCTTTCCAATATGTTCGGTAATTTTGGAGAAATCGTGATTTAGTAATTTTTACCCCCCAAATCCCCCTAAAATTTCCAATTTTTTTAAAACCCTTT
>JAGFPH010007867.1:1196-20631 GCA_018207615.1 Philaenus spumarius | reverse complement strand
CCCATCACACCCGGGCACCCCCGCAGAGCCTCCCCCGAGCGCTCCGGGTAATTCTAATGCCAGAATTGAATTCGGCATCCCCGAAAACCCCTGCGTAACGATTTTCGAGCGATTTTCTCGAGTTTCCAGTCGTTCTTATAATATTGCAAGTAATTATACAATTGCCAAATGTATTTATTGCACCAGAATGCATTTCTCGAAAAATGGCACAACCACACCATATAGACTTTTTTCCAGGGAGCTTTCTGAACACAATGCAGAAAGCAGCATCTCGATATCTGCTGGCTCTAAAAATTTCCGATTTATTTCCTAACTTCCCTGGACTATAAGCTAAAACTGATAAAGACTTATTTACGGTCTACTGTGTCACAGGGGAGACTGAATTCTCTGACCATCTTGTCCATTTGAGAACGACGAAGAACAAAGACTATACTTTAAGAAAATTCTTTCGACATTTAATCGTGCTAAGGAAAGGCGAATGCCATTTATTGTTCAGTACAAGCTTATGCTTAACGTTATCATTATTTCATAAACCTTGCTCCATTTTTTATTTTATTCTGTGTAGACCCTATGTTTAATTGAGGTTTTCCACACTATTAGTGTATAATATTAAGTTTTCTCAGATTATTAGTAATAATTGGAATTTTAATACAATCTTATTTCAAAATATGTTTGACTTGCTATTTAAACTCCCTGTGTTATTAATACTTTTAATTAACTAACTATACAATTGGGTGTATCTATTTTACAGATAGTGGTGGATGGGAAGGGGTTGATTGCGGTTTAGGGAGGCACTGGGTAAAAATCACGCGACGGCCCTGAGTATTACCGCTATCTTACGGTCTAATTTATGAAACTGTGCATGCGACACCTGTACAGATGAATTTTTAAGACTTGAACCTGAACCGGGATGCGCAGTGGAATACTGCGTACACTACCTTGAGCCATTGCTTAGTCCACCAACACCCCACGCCACTCAGTCAGCTGACAATACACCTCCCATGCGTGACAGTTTCTTTTTTTAATCGGTAGGATGAAATGCATTCACGCAGACCTCTCACCAGATAGGTACTGTGGGACTCACTGCATACAAGTGAGAAACACTACCCACTAAAACAATCCTCCCTCTACCCCACGGATATACTCTGGGGAAAGCGGTAGCAGCATCCAGGGAACACCCTAAAGGCTGCAAGTTGCAAACTGTATACACTTCTATGAAACATCAAAAATTAGTGGCTAACATTATAGGAAACGTCATCATTGTGGAGACGCTGCAATCTCACCTCTACCAGATTGTTTAAGATGGCGGCAGGCTGAGGGATGTCGAGTCTCTTGCAGATCTCGGCTTTATGTACATACTCCGAATCGTGTGCATCCTGAAGCAATTTAGAAGCGCATCTTTTAGCGAAGACATCTAAGGTAGGGATGCCAGCTGACATTAGAATGGTCCTTACATACTACGGCTGACGTGTCAGTCTGCGTAAAGCCACTGTCTGAAGTTTCTACAATTTCCTTCTGTTGAATTTCCCAACAAGCCGTAGACGCGTTCATCAGCACTGTCAACAGAAAATTTGTTACTTTAGTTCAAGTAGTCAGGAGGCCTTGCCAGTAGGTGTGAGAGGCAGCCTTGAATCCACTTTCTTTCGGTGACCAAGTTGAGTCGACTGTCCAGCGTTATGCCAAGGTACTTGACGGTAGGCTCACAAGGGGTAGCCTTCCTGTCACGTTTTACAGCAGGAGGGACTCTGCGTTTCATCCTTCGTCTTTTTCTGAAGCAAATAGAATCGGACTTGTTCACATTAATCTTGATTTCTCCAGTCATGGGGACAGCACGTACAGTTGCCTCATCGGCATGCGTAGAAACGCATCATCGGCAAACAAAGACAATGTCACTCCTGGAACAGTTGGAAAGTCGTTAGTAAAGACAAAATACTGCTCCCAGGACACTACCTTGGGGAACTCCAGCAAGTATCGGACCATAGTGTGGAGAGGTAAGAGCGGATCCAGTGTACAGCAGCCTCCGGTACAGGAGACTCGCTCCACCTGTAGAGGAGGCCTTCGTGCCATACCTTGTCAAACGGCTTATTGACATCCACCAACACTGCAACAGAAGACGAGTACTTATTATGGTTATCAACCAGCTGGTTGATAAATCGAACGAGCTGAAGAGTCGTGGAATGTCATCGTCGAACTCCGAACTGCTAGGGTCTAACGAAGTCCTCGAGATAGTACAGCAACCTGGAAAGAAAAACACGTTAAAATAACTCTAAGATCGTCGGCAGCAGAGGTATCGGGCGATAGTACAAAGATGGGCCTTGAAGAGGTGGTCCTTCCCCGGCATCGGGTTGAGGGTGATTTTCGCAGACTTCCACTGGATTGCACTAACCGAGGGTCACAGCACGCAGTGCCCTCACCAATCCGATCCAGAGCAGATGCTTTTTTTCACCTGTGAACAGTTTCAAGTATCAAAAATCCATCTGTATAAGGTATCTGGGCTAGTTAGCTGAAGCCAAGGCAGCTTGAAACAGAAAGGTCCATCGACCAACGACAAATATCCACAGGAACATCTCAGGATAGCGGCGAAATGTAGCACCGGGCGACTATAATGACCCATTCTTTACACGGAGCGAGCGCGTTATTCCAATCATAGGCGTGGCCAGGAGATGTTTACGCGCTGTGAATAAATAGCCTCAATTTACTTGAAATGATTTATCGCGCCACTATGATATGTTATTTATACAGTAATAAATTCCCGCTTCTAGAAGGCGCATTTCTCATAACTCGAGACACTAATTTCATACCGCGTAGCCTACAGTAGCAAGGTCATAACTTGTGTGTTTTGTCGTAGGTAATAAATAAAAGAATAAAATATATGAGTTTTATTGTACTTACAAATAGGCTACTTCAATAAACAGTAACAAGTTTTATGTCCGCGTAATAATTTCCAACAACTTCAACCAGGAAGTAGCCTATAACTCGACTGGTCCATAATTTCGTTTCGGTTGTTAACAATAATCTTTTATGTTAATTCGCTAAGGAATTTCTTTATCGGCCCATTACGTCGGTTTTTCGACCAATTTGTACAGGCCGAGAGTCATTCTAAACGTTTTACTCTGCAGATTTACAGGAAAATATCAAAACCAAAAGGACTACTGAAATTTTAAACAATAATTCTTAAAACGCCGCTGAACGAACCGCTGACGCGAGTAGAGCGAATTTCAAAAATTAAGTTTTTACGTTTTGGGGTTTCAACCAAATATTTGGGATATGTGTCTGTTGAATAAAAAATAAGCAAAAGCTTTTAGCATTTAGTGTTAGCTTTAGCTTTCACTATTAAGTAAAAGCTTTTAGTCTTAGCACTTGGTTAAAGTAAGGTGAATAACCTTTAGCTGAGGCTAGTTATCAAAAGCTGAAAATTTTAGCCAAAGCTTTAAATCTGTCATATGTTTTAAGTCATAGCTTTTGCTTATTTTTTATTCAATAGACACATTAGGCTACTCTCGTAGGCGCTGAATAGCTGCCTCCGTGTACGAAATATATTAGTAGGATTTGTTTCACTTCAGCTCTAGCCCCGGCTCGTGCGCTACTTCGTTCCGCTCGTAGAGGACAACTTCGCTTCGCGTGTTTGCAATACCGGCCGTTGGGCTTGTCATAGAAGCTGCCACAAGATAAAATCCTCCTCTAAGTTTGAACTGAGAACTTTTACGGCGTTTTACGTTCTGATCGATTGGGGGGGGGGGGGGGGCAGACAAGCTAATATAAGGTCGTGTAAAAAAAGTGCATGTGCAGAATAATGTCTAACATTATTTTTTTTAGATAAAACCCAAAAACATGTTTCATTCCAGTACGAAAAATCTCCAAAAATAAATTGTGTTTCCGATTGTTGGCTTTTTTTGACTAACGAACTCGTCCAACGTGTTTTCGTCGTGTTGTGTTTTTGTGTGTTTGTGTCGTGTGTTTTTTGTTAGACAACCGACGCGCGTACCGAATTTGGACCGAATCGGATTTAAAACGCGACCGTTAGAGGGCGAACACTTATATACATACTAGCTGGCCCGATCCGGCTTTGCACGGATAGACGAATCAAAGTTAAATGTAGGCCTATATTAACAAAAAACAAAAAATATATCAATAAATATATTACAGTATGTATTTCTTATGGGGATTTTTAGTAACTTCGACCCCCCAAACCCCCCTAAAATTTCGATTTTTTTTCAAACCTTCCTTAGCGAGCACCTAGGGCTACCACCAAAGCTACATACCAAATTTCATTCCAATCCGTTAGGTGGTTTTTTTTTATTAACTTTCACCCCCCCCCCCAAACCCCTCCTAAAATTTTGAATTTTTTGAAAACCTTTCTTAGCGAGCACCCTCGGACCTAGAGGAAGCTACATACCAAATTTCATTCCAATCCGTTCTGTGGTTTTTGAGATTTCGGGATGAGTGAGTCAGCGAGAGATATTTCGATTTTGTATATATATACGATTTTTAATGACATTTTAAAACGTGTTCTGGGGACCATGATCGATGCTCATTTACTACTACCGGCCTCAGGTCTCACCATTAGGGTCACTGCATAGCTCATCGTTTCTATGTACAATTTGCTAAAAAAAGTGCCTATATAAACGTAATTTTATTATTTTAAATTTGATGAATAATACAAAACTTGTAAATCAAATCGTTTTGGTGAGTTTTATAGTCATTTAGTATAGTGGTAATTTCAAATTCTTAAACTCAGTAGCTGTATTCTTTGGATTCACCCGTCACGCTACCGATGAAAGGACATTGTACTTCCTAATTTTGTAAGTTGTGTTAAATTAGTGGTCTTGGTGATGGACATATTGCTTTCTAACTTTTTTTTAATGTCTAAATTTGCTAACTTGTTTGCTAATATAATGAATGTAAACGCATGTGGAACGTGTGTCGGTTCAGTATAGGCCTAACTTAAAATTTTGTATTATGTTGTTCAACTTTTAATACAAATTACCTGTTTAAGTTTAATATTTAACAACAGTTATTAAAGTTATAATAAAGTACTGCTCGAAGATGTTTAAGAAACCTGTGTTGGTTCAGTACGCAAATGAAAACTAACGTGAATAGGTTATAGACAATCATGTTTGTGTTATTTTTTAGATTTAAATTTTAAAAGGGACAATATGAAAATAATTATGAAATTTCGCATTAAAGCAACAATATAAGCAACGATTTATATTCATGACGGTTTTCACTACTGTCTGCAGTCAGTTCCACTGCTTTTTTCATAAACCCAACCGTTTCGAATAAAGCCCCTTATTTAGCTTTAAAAACATCACATGTACTGCAGTGTATTTTAGGAGTAATTTACGACGTTAACAGGTGTAATACAAGTTGTTTACAATATCAGCTGATATTTCCTCATTGTTGTATTGACAACAATGGTTGCCAACAGCTGTTTCTCATTCTTTCGTTTAACAGTGTCTTAAAAATAACCTTAACAGCCAGTTAATGATTCGGATTTATTCGTAAGGTTGTGTCGCTGTTTGTAAAAATATATGTCGCAAAATGAAGGACTTTTTGAAAAATTTGAAAAAAGGTTTTTAGTGGATCCAGTACAAACTGTGCTGTGGTGTAAAATCGATAAAGTCTGGGACCCCGATGCTGGCACACTTTAAAAAGTATGCAATAACGTTTTCATTCTTTTTTTACCATTTTAGGGGTTAACCGTTTTATAAAGTACGAAAAACATTTACACAATCTAATCCGTTTATACTTGACGAATAGTTACAAAACCAATGCGTGTACATTC
Source organism: Philaenus spumarius (assembly GCA_018207615.1). Classification (NCBI taxonomy): domain Eukaryota; kingdom Metazoa; phylum Arthropoda; class Insecta; order Hemiptera; family Aphrophoridae; genus Philaenus; species Philaenus spumarius. Next base: position 14,846 of record JAGFPH010007867.1, on the reverse strand, counting down.
TACAAAACCTCATCGATACATGATTTAAATAATTCCATCGCGCAGCTGAACCGCTGACGTGAGTTGAGCAAATTCCCAAAATTAAGTTTATAGGCCTATGTTTCAGGGTTTCAACCAACAGTTTGGGAAATGGATCTATTCACGACGGTGCTGAATAGCTGCAAATTGGTTCGCACGCCATTCCACATATTGGGAGTACCTTCAATACATAAACCAATGCGTGCTTCGCACGCCAATCCGCATATTGGGAGTATCTTCAATACATAAACCAATGCGTGCTTCGTAGCACCAACAGCGTAGACAAACACTTCAATTTTATTATTTTTTAGGAAAAATTTGCTATTGCAGTGGCCCTTATGGTAAGAGTAGGCCCTTATGCAAGGTCGGGAGTAGCAAATGAGTACCGATCATGGTCCCCAGAACACGTTTTGGGGTGTCATTAAAAATCATATATATACATTGGTTCAAATTTGGTACACATGTTGGTTGTCTACGTCGCTTGGACGAGTTCGTTAGCCAAAAACATCAAACAACCGGAAACACGATTTTTGACCAGAAGTAACTATTTTTTAGGATTTTTCCTACGAGAATGAATTTGTTTTTGAGCATTTTCTACATATATAAATGTAGGATTTTATTCTGCACATTTTGTTCTTTCACGCGACCTTATAGCTCGCTTGGTTCCCTCAAAATCGTTAAAAACGTAAGATAAAATAGAAGTACCCGGTTCAAAGCAATGTGGTGGACTCTACCGCGGGGTTGGCGTGCGAAGCACGCAATGCATTGTGTATTGAAGATACTGTTAATACAGGGGTTGGCGTGCGAAGCATGCAATGCTTTGTGTATTGAAGATACTCCCAATGCGAGGGTTGGCGTACGAACCATTTTGCAGCTATTCAGCACCGTCGTGAATAGACCTATTTCCCAAATTGTCGGTTGAAACCCTAAAACATAGGCCTATAAACTTAATTTTGGAAATTTGCTCAACTCACGTCAGCGGTCCAGCTGTGTGGTCGAATTATTTTTATGTTCGTACGGGAATAACAAACTGGCGGAAAACGGGATTTTTAACGTTTATTGGTGCTCAACAAATTAACGTAGGCCTAAAAATGATACAACGAATGATTCGGGCGATATTTACCGTGCTTTTTTGGGGCCGTGAACTCGGATCTAAAATAGTTTTTTTTATTTTAATTGCTCCTAATGGTAAGGCACAATATTTACCCGATAGTACTTGTAGGCCTATTTATTCAATCACATCTGAGAGCGAGACCACAGGTACAAGGTAGTACAATATAAAAATATATTTCCTACTGGACATTGTGAGAGTAATTACGGTGGTAGGCCTATTTTTTCAACATTTTGCCGTAATAGAATGAAAAGAGAAATTGCATGCGCCACATGTTCTCTTCATCACGAATTCACAACATCAATTTCTCGTTAAACGCCTCACAGCCGAACATTACATCACCCCTGAACGGACATTACCGAACAACCTTATGAATTTATTCATGCCCCGAACGTGGTTAGGATCCTTTGTTTTCCGTCAAAACTGAAAGAATGTCGATCGCGCTGTATGAGGTAATAATTATTATTGATATTTTAGTATTTATAGACCTGCATGTAAATAAAATTGAAGTGTCTGTCTTTGATTTCAAAATATAAGCTTTATTACCGAATTTCCATAGGAAAAATGAGCTATTGCAGTGGCCCTTATGGTAAGACCCAAGGTCGGGAGTAGCAAATGAGCACCGATCATGGTCCCCAGAACACGTTTTGAGGGGTCATTAAAATTCATATATATATATATATATATGTGTGTGTCGCACTCTAGCGGCCGCATTTTAAGTCCGATTTGGTCCAAATTTGGTACACGTGTTGGTTGTCTATGTCGCTCGGACAAGTTTGTTAACCAAAAAAATCCAACAACCGGAAGTACGTTTTTTGACCGGAAGTAACTATTTTTTTAGATATTTACTACGAGAATGACATTTTTTTAGAGGTTTTTCTAAAAATATTAATGTAGGATGTTATTCTGCACATTTTGTTTTTTTACGCGACCTTATAGCTCGCTTCGTTCCCCCAAAATCGACCAAAACGTAAAATACCATAAAAGTACCCGGTTCGGAGCCAAGTGGTGCAAACTCGCAAGGCCGCTAGGAGGAAACAAATTCTACTAATATATTGCGTACACACAGTCTGCTGTCCAACGCCTTCGTGAGTAGACCTATTACCCAAATTGTTGGTTCAAACCCTAAAACATATTCATATAAACTTAATTTTGGAAATTCGCTCAACTCACGTCAGCGGATCAGCTGCGTGGTCGAATTATTCTAAGATGATATGGTTATTCACACATTACCAAAACCTAAACACACATTTACAAATTGATTGTCCGTCTGTCTGTTTGTTTAACCGGGCTAATCTCCGGAATGGCTGAACCGATTTTGACAAAACTTTCATTCACATGTAGAGGACTTTTCAGAGAATATCTTAGGCTACTTATTACTTGGAAAATATTTAAAATTCCTGTTAGAAAATTGAAAAAAATGTAAAAATTATTGACAAAATTAGGGATTTTGTAGACAAATGTAGGGGATTTTGCGTGTCTATTTCGTTCTATGCCTTACATTATGTACAGGTCACAGCCACCCCCACCACACCCAACTTAGATCCAAGTGCCTCTGTCCTAATCAATCATCATTTCCATAAAAATTCCCAAACAAAAATTGAAAAAATGTTAAAATTATCCATTATTGTACTTGTAGCCATATCCGATTGCTATTAATATAATACTAGTGGACATGGCAATGATTCGCTATTGCTTGATTTACCTAACCTAAAATGATATTCAGTTTTTGATCCAAATCAGTTGTTGATCAAAATCAGCTGTTTTAAGCTTTTCATACGAACAGCTGTTTTTTGTGCCCCTGATAAAATCAAAAGAAATCTTTCTTCTTCTTCCTTAAGATTGACCTTCCATAAGATTAACATGGCAACTTTGAGGGCCACTGGGGCGAAGCCCTTAACATACATTGAGCTCATTTTAAGGGAAGCACAACTTCAGAGTGAGCTCTGTAAAACGACACCAAAAACATCAAAAACGGTTAAAAACTCTAGGAGGAGTTCTACTCACAAAATAACCCCTAGCAAATTAATTATGTATATAGATAGATCATTAGTACTTGCCTTAGCAATCCTTTTATAATTTGTATCACTAGTTTAGAGCTGTTTCAACTTTTCATCTTCAGGCATCATCAGAACGATTACAAAAACATTTTTCACAGTTACACTTAATAACAGAGATTAATTTGGTGTTTAAAACCATAAATAAATAAAACATAGTACGTATAAAACAAAACGACACTTGATAAAACATGTACGAGACTTGTTAAGTTTATTAATGTCACAGTGTGTGGCTGTCATCAAATCTCTCATAACACAAACTAAAAGATATGTTCAAACTGGCAGTCAGTAGCAGCGTGGGGGATGCATCTTATCTATTAAATACAAAACCCCAAAAACTTGTATTCAATAAAATATAACTGCTGATTTCACCCACCATCTGCTAACACTTACACAAAACCTAGCGTAGATTATACCATTGACTATCTAATGCTTATATAGTCAATGATTATACTTTGACTTCAATCAATAATGTCAATAATCAATAGTTATGTCTTGTGAAGTTGATTTTTACTTTCTTCACCCTATACCCTACGTACTGTAGTATATGGATAAAGTATTGTTTTCGTCCAAATTTTCGAATTTTTAGCGGAATTATCTGTTTTAGTGCTCCCTGAACCCCAAAAAAATGTTTAGGGGAATTATCTGTGTTGGCGCTCCCTGAACCCAAAAATATTTTTAATGGAATTATTTGATTTGGTGCTCCCTGAACCCAAAAAAGTGTTTTTTTGGTGATGTCTGTCCGTGTGTCTGTAAGGATGTGTACAGAGCTGGAGACCATACCAAAGGTCCGATTTTGATGAAATTTGGTATGTAGGTGTAGTACTGGAATATCTCCAGGCGTGTTTTTCATTTTTCCAATTTTTTTATTTTTAAAGGGTTTTACCCCCCAAAAATGGTAAAAAAACGAGAAAAATCCAAATTTCAACCCCAAAACAGCTGTTATTATTTGTTTATAAAAAAACGGCTCTAACGATTTTGGTAAAATTTGGCTTATTTGTAGCCCTTAATGTACCCTACCATATACAAAAAACCGTATCTTTTAAAAATTCTCGTTTAGGTAATAATAATAATAACAACTGATTTTTGGGGGTTTTTGGCCAAAAAGGGGGTTGTTTTTCAAAATTTTTCAAAACGTTTTTTCGTGCATCTATACAGGCCTAATTGACATGTCTGGTTCAAATTTGTTCGAAATCGATCGAATAGTTTAAATAATAATATCATAATATAATATAGATGTGTGTTTTTTCTACATGTTTTTATAGATACATGTATCTAATATTTTCCATAGTAACATTTTCCTACTTTTGCAATTCTAAATAACCACCTCCTATGCCACTCTTGGGAAGGTATGACGTTTCAACTGGGAGAAAGTATGTGGCACTTATCTGGTACCGTTTATTTTTAATATGAGAAAGAACTAATGTAGGCTATAACGCGATTATAAGATTTGCTTTTGGGGTTATAAAATGAATATAAATACATCTTTTTATCATCAATATAAAATTAATTTATACAAAATTAAAGAAGATACCCATTCGTTTGACTTCGGAAACATTCGTACATCTTCGTATAACATATGGACTTATTCGTTTATTAATTTCATCATTATAATATTAATAACTTCTAAATAATTTGATATATCAATATGAAATAAAAAGCAATTAAAAGATAATATTTGTATCTTTATTTCGATACTTAGGGGAGAACCCTGCGTGCTTGGAACGCCAACCCCCAATGGCACCTTCTAAAAACATATGTTATGTTTTATTTATAATAAAGATGTAGGATTAATAATGACCTCAAAAATAAAATGGTAAATAATGTTAAATGTCCAAATCAAATTATTTCTTATATTGTATAACAGCAGTTATAATAATGGTTAAAAGAACCAGCAAGGCTCAGGTCTGCACTTTAAAACCCTAACCTAAAAGCTAGAAATACAAAAATAATTGCTTAAAATTTTGAAATCACCTGTTAATGGAAATATTGGAGCAAACAGCTATATTATCTGTTGTTTTATTCGATCGGTTGCTATGGTAATAAATGTAAATACATGTGTTGGTTTATCATTCTAGGCCTAACTTAAGAATTTTTCCTGACTAAATTTACAAATATTGAAATAAAAAAAGGGTTTTATCGAAATAAATTATGTTACTCAGGGATAGTGTAGCTTTTTATTAGTAATAATATTTTTTCAATCGGTTCAGTAGTGCCAGAGATTACCCAATACAAACAAACAAACAAACAAACAAACAGAAAAACAAACTTTACCTCTATATAATATTAGTATAGATAATATACAGTATTAATGTATATAAATACAAAATGTTAAACAAGTTAATAGGCCTACAGTTTTATAAAATTATGTCTAAAAAATCCATATAATTGTAAAGAGGAGTTAAAAACGCCTAGGCATAGTTAGGTAGGAATAAATCAAGTTTGTTGTTTTCAAATAGTATTTTTTTTTAATTATGTATTTCTTATGTATATCTAATTAATCTTGTGATTTTTCACAGGAGCTTACTAGTTGTATCATATTGATAAACAAGAAAGAATCTAAAAATCTAGTTAAACCATTAGCATTCGTAACGATCCCATTTCCTGAAGGCCCAAAGCAAGCCAGTTTGGATCCCAGGATTTTAATTGTTGAAGAGACGCCTAAGGAGCAAGACGTATGACCAACGTTCTCCAATAAACGATTTAAATTGAAGATTTTTAGTGCTAAAACTTTGTAAACGTTTCATAAATAACTTACATTATCTAAAGTGAAGTATAATGATCCTTAATAATCATTTAAAATACCACAATAAGAAGAAGAAGAAGTTATAAACTTGGTGAGATCTATCCATAGGCCTATAATTACTTACATGAATTAACTCTATCTATATTTCAAACCATCCATCAGTGAAAACTTAAATATTGTAAATTTTGGAAAGACTTTATAAAATATCTATATAAGAAGAATTTGTTTGGACCATCAATATAAATTTAACTTCGATATAACTTCCCTTTTTATACACCTACATACACTTACATTTTAACCCATTGTACTATTTTCCTTTTTCATTTTTCAATTTTCAAATTTATCTGTAATAACTGTTTTAATCATTAATTCTGTTTCAATAATAATAATATTGGGAAAAGTCGGCACTGACCCCCCCCCCTCCCCCCCCCCCCGAGATATTAAGAGTGTTATAAAAAAGACTATAACGAACCTTTGATTTTGATTTAACTTATTTTGTGAATAATTGTGTATATATATTTTAATTTTTCGATTTTCAATTAAAGAAGTTATTAAAATTGTAAACTTGCTTTGTGTTTTGAATTGCATCAGTTATTTTAATAAGAAAAAGTTGGTAGATTGTACACAGATCAACTGATTATAACAGCACATGTTTTATTATCATAACATGGTTTGTTTATGTTGTAATTTACTTTAATGAAGTAGGTTATGTTTAATTTTTCTGTTGCTTAATTAAGTTTTTCTGTTTATAGTTCAATAGTTATGAAGGTGAAACGTATGATTGGTGATGGAAATTGTCTTTTTAGATTTGTGTTTCTTACTTTTTTATATGGGACTCAATCGTTCAAATTAAACGCAATTTACTTAATTAAATCAATGTATTAAATCAGGTAACTAGGCCTACTCCTAACTTGCGAAATATTCACACGGGTCAGCTAGTATAAACTTAATTCTGGAAACTTGCTCAACTCAAGTCAGCGGTTCAGATGCGTGGTCAAATTATTTGTTGTTTGTGTGTTTTTTTTTTATTTTGTTAACATAAAAATTGAAGAAACAATAGTGTTGTTTCTTCAATGACATAACCTAAAAAAATTGTTATTTGCGAATAATAATAAACTGATTCAAGTCGGTCGCTGTGGTAATTAAAGTAAATGCATTCAACAAACATGTGTTGGTTCAGCATAGGCCACGTCTACGTAGTGGTATGAAGGTAACTGAAAATTTAAGGCTCTACGTTGATTATGAATCAATCAGTTAGGACTTCTTCTTTTAAACATTTTCAATGGGGCCAATATAATTTTAAGTGAGTATCGAATAGCGTTTCAATTACTGTAAAGACGGAAACTGAATTTCATACAATTGGAATTTTAGAAAAATAACGTACAGTACAACTCCAACTATCCGAATCAATTGGGACCGGACCAAATTCGAATTTTTGGATTTTTCCCGAAAAAAGGGTCTATTTGAATCTTATCGGGATTGGCTTCGCGTTTACGCGACTGGAGTAAACTATCCACACATACTACGGTCGCGTATACACGTTTTATAACTTTGAAGTTCGAGTACTATCATCGCGTTAACACGTTCACTGCTGAGGACGCACATGTGAGCTTGACACTGAACACTATGAGAAGCGGCCGACTCACAGTGCATTGCACGCCAACCCGCATATGGGAGTATTTTCAATACACAATACATTGCGTGCTTCACACGCCAACCCCCGTATTGGGAGAATTTTCAATACACAATGCATTGCACGCTTCGCACGCCAACCCCTGTACTGGGGGAATTTTTCAATACACAATGCATTGCGTGCTTCACACGTCAACCCGCGTATTGGGAAAATTTTCAATACACAATGCATTGCGTGCTTCGCACGCCAACTCGCATATTGGAAGTATTTTCAATACACAATGCACTGCGTGCTTCACGCGCCAACCCCCGTACTGGGGGAATTTTCAAAACATAATGCATTGCGTGCTTCGCACGTCAACCCCCGTATTGGGAGAATTTTCAAGACACAATGCATTGTGTGCTTTGCACGCCAACTGGCATATTGGGAGTATTTTCAATACACAATTCACTGCGTGCTTCACACGCCAACCCCCGTACTGGGGGAATTTTCAATACATAATGCATTGCGTGCTTCGCACGTCAACCCCCGTATTGGGAGAATTATTCAATACATAATGCTTTGCGTGCTTCGCACGCCAACTCTCATATTGGGAGTATTTTCAATACATAATGCATTGCGTGCTTCGCACGCCAACCCCCGTATTGGGAGAATTGTTCAATACATAATGCCTCGCACGCCAACTCGAATATTGGGAGTATTTTCAATACACAATGCATTGCGTGCTTCGCACGTCAACCCCCGTATTGGGAGAATTTTCAAGACACAATGCATTGCGTGCCTCGCACGCCAACCCCCGTATTGGGAGTATTTTCAATACATAATGCATTGCGTGCCTCGCACGCCAACTCGCATATTGGGAGTATTTTCAATACATAATGCATTGCGTGCTTCGCACGCCTACCCGCGTGTTGGGAGTATTTTCAACACATAATGCATTGCTTGCCTCGCACGCAACTCGCATATTGGGAGTATTTTCAATACACAGAGTGTTGCCAATTTTAAGCCTATGTGCAATAGCGCGCGTAGACAGAATCATTAATTTTCAAATCGCAGTACGTTGCCGTCTTAATTTGTTTTCTGAAATTCTGAAAGCGATTCGGATAATCAGCTATTCGTATGGTTGGAGTTCTTATAATTGGAGTTTTACTGTATATATTTCGTTTGATTTAAATGTACTTCAACTACTAAGATTATTTCCGCAAAGAGTTTATTTCTACAAATTAATTAGGTCAGTTCGAAATAATAATAATAGTTACTAAAATTTTAATTTGTTTATGAATCCGCACAAAATCAATGTTTAAATTTAATGTATGAACAAAATTATCACTCTAGTGCGATCTGGTGGATAAATACATAACCTCGCTCATGTAGTTCTTTGAACTGCCTGAAGGTAGCGACAAAGTCCACGAAGCACGATCGTTACTCTGTTGTCTATTTTAAAACAATTCGATCACGCAGCTAAACCGCTGACGAGCGAATTTTTACAAATTAAGTTACATGTTTTAGGGTTTCAACCGACTATTTGGGAAATTGATCTATTCTTGAAGGCGCTGAATAGCTGCCTCTGTGTACGAAATATATTAGTAATATTTGTTTGCACCTCAGCCTCCAGCTTCGAGTCACGCGCTTTGCTAGTTGGCACCTCGACCTTGGGGCCTCGGGTTATTGATCGCTTCGCTTCGCTCGCAGCGTACAAACTCAGCCATCGGCCTCGGATCAGAAGATGGCCCTTACCGTAAAATCCCCCAAGTTGGTTTGAAACGGGTGCTATTATGGTATGTAATTTTGATCGATTTTAGGAGTACCAAGCGAGTTTTAAGGCCGTGTGAAAAGACACAATGCGCAGAACAATGTCCTAAATAAATTCTTTTCATAGTATTAAAAAAAAAAAGTTTCATTCCAGTACGAAAAATCCATAAATATATAATAATAATTCGACCACGCAGCTGAACCGCTGACGTGAGTTGAGCAAATTTCCAAAATTAAGTTTATAGACCGATATTTTAGGGTTTCGACCAACAATTTGGGAAATAGGTCTATTCACGACGGTGCTGAATAGCTGCAAAATGGTTCGCACGCCATTCCGCATATTGGGAGTATCTTCAATAACACAAAGCATTGCGTGCTTCGCACGCCATTCCACATATTGGGATTGTCTTCAATACACAATGCATTGCGTGCTTCGCACGCCATTCCACATATTGGGATTGTCTTCAATACACAAAGCATTGCGTGCTTCGCACGCCATTCCACATATTGGGATTGTCTTCAATACGCAAAGCATTGCGTGCTTCGCACGCCATTCCACATATTGGGATTGTCTTCAATACACAAAGCATTGCGTGCTTCGCACGCCAAACCTCGTATTAGGGTTATTTTCAACACACAAAGCATTGCGTGCTTCGCACGCCAGCCCCACGGTAGAATCCACCACATTTTCTTTGAACCGGGTACTTCTATGGTATTTCACGTTTTCATCGATTTTGGGGGAACCAAGCTAGCTATAAGGTCGCGTAAAAAAACAAAATGTGCAGAATAACATCTTACATTTATATTTTTAGAAAAAACTCTAAAAAAAATTCATTCTCTTAGTAAAAATCTCAAAAAATAGTTACTTCCGGTCAAAAAACTTACTTCCGGTTGTTGGATTTTTTTGGCTAACGAACTCGTCCGAGCCACTTACACAACCAACACGTGTACCAAATTTGGACCAAATCGGACTTAAAATGCGACCGCTAGAGTGCGAACACATATATACATATATATATATAAATTTTAATGACACCCCAAAACTTGTTCTGGGGACCATGATCGGTGCTCATTTGCTACTCCCGACCTTGGGTCTCACCATAAGGGCCACTGCAATAGCTCATTTTTCCTATGGAAATTCGCTAATTAATGACACCCCAAAACGTATTCTGGGGACCATGAACGGCGCTCATTACTACTCCTGATTTTAGGCCTGACCTACCTCATCTTTCCTATGGAATTTCAGTGCGGTAGCTTAGCAAGAGGGAATTCATATTAGTTGCCAGGCCCATCTGTTCGATTGCATTTTACTTTTTATAGAAATTACTAATAGACTAAGCCCCCGTGAAAATCGCATGCAAATTAATTAAATACACATCAGAAATGCACCATTAAAAAAGAAACTATAGTCCGGTCAATTTAGACATTCGGTGCTACATAAATTCCCACCAAGCTGAAAATCAGTAAGATTGTTTAAAATATGATTAAAAATAAAATTTGAAAGTTCCCCATCTTTCCCCTGTATGGAAAAAATTTTATTCAAGGTCAAAGGTCAAAAAAATGAGTTTTTCGCGATTTTCAGCGAAACGGTAAGTTTTATCATAAAAATACTTCAGAGAAAAATTGTAGATCATAAAATTATCTACAAAAAATGTACCATTACTTTTTTCCTACGAGCCACCGTTTTTGAGATATAACGATTCAAAAAGTTGTAATCGTCATAATATGCACACGTTTCCACGCCACCTATGAGGTAGTGTACTTAGCGCGTTTTTTTGGCGTGGTTTCCCCAGTAGGCCTATTCCACGGGTCTGTTGTGATCCTGTTTAATTTGAAACTATTGCAAAATAATGGATATTAGCAGAGATTGAAAAGATAAAAGCAATTTAAGTTAAAAAAAAGTAGTGAAATTTAATCGTCCGAGTCGTAACTTTCAAATTCTTCTTCTTGTTCTTCTTCTTGATGTTCTTGTTCGTCTTGTTCTTTTTCTTCTTGTTCTTCTTCTTCTTCATTTTCATCTTGAGTACATGTAAGCTGCGTTAATAGCGATGTATCGCATGTCGCCCCTCGTATGAATCAAACGGATCCTCCACTGTTGGTGATTCAATATTAGAGCACGACCGGCCTTGACAATGTGTACATGCCAGAGAACAAAACAGTCCGACTTTTTTGCAACCACATTTAGCACTGCACCCCTTTTTGCAGTTGCAAAAAATTGTGTTCAGCAGTTTTTCCGGCGCAGGTGGAAGTAAAGTTTGGACTGGTTCTAATGAATTGTTGACCAACTTCCAACCCCAGTCTGTAGGGTCTAGCTGATAACCAAGCCACACTTGAACTTGGTAATATACCCGAAAAAGATGTTGATGAGCAGCAACTGAGGTTGGAGGAAGACAAGCTAATTGTACTTGTTTTTTACTTTTAGTATTTTTAACGAAACATGCATATCTATACTTATCTAAGCAGGTAGTTTTTTTAGGAGCTCCGTACATAGAAAGAAGAAAGCGAATGCCGTTAGTGATAATTTATTGTCGAGTTGAATTACTATTTTTAAAAACTTCAGCACATTGAACTAAATTTTGTTTTTCAAACATTTTGAAAACTGTTATTTTACCCCTTCTGTAAAATGCAGATGTTGTATCACAGCCAGTTATTGCGTGTAAAAATAGTACATGATTTTGACACTTTGCAAAAGTAGATAAACTTTTTGATGAATATATTTTTATAGTTATATCTTATGTATATTTTATATTATAAGTGTAAGATACAATGACCGATAGAAAAATATTTTAACATATATTACAATTATAGAGATGTATATAGTACGTGGCGTACTCATGCATATTATGACGATTACAACTTTTACAACTTTTTGAATCGTTATATCTCAAAAACGGTGGCTCGTAGGAAAAAAGTATTGATAAATTTTTTGTAGATAATTTTATGACCTACAATTTTTCTCTGAAGTATTTTTATGATAAAACTTACCGGTTTGCTGAAAATCGCGAAAAACTCATTTTTTTACCTTTGACCTTGAATAATTTTTTTTCCATACAGGGGAAAGATGGGGAACTTTCAAATTTTATTGTTAATCATATTTTTAACAATCTTACTGATTTTCAGCTTGGTGGGAATGTATGTAGCTTTACTCTTATTTTTTGGTCTAAATTGACCGGACTACTATTTAGAAACAAGACTTTATCAAGGCCTTCCTAACTATGCTGATGGGGATTTTTAACTCGGTAAATGAGTACAATTACAACGGATAAAAAAAATTATTTATAATACATGATTATATTTCTAAATAAATATAGAAATATTATCTTTAAAGTTATTGCTTTTTATTTTATAATATTAGATCAAATGATTTAGAAGTTATTTATATTATAATGAAGAAATTAATAATGGAATATGTTACACGAAGTTGTACGAATGTCTCCGAAGCTAAACGAATGAGTATCTCTTCTTTAAATTTGTATAAACAAATATATTGATGTTAGAGGGTTGTATTTATACACAATTTATAACCACAAAGTAAATATTATAACGTATATTATAGCATAATACATTAATTCTATAACTCATATTTAAAAATAAATTTCACAACACTTATATTATTGACTAGGGGAGACCCCTGCGTGCTTCGCACGCCAACCCCCAATGGAACCTTCTAAAAACATACGTTATGTTTTATTTATAATAAAGTTGTAGTATTAATAATAACCACAAAACTAAGATGGTAAATAATGTTAAATGTTCAAACCAAATTATTTCTTATATTTTATAACAGCAGTTAATAATAGTTAAAAGAACCAGCAAAGCTCAGGTCTACACTTTAAAACCCTAACCTAAAAGCTAGAAATACAAAAATAATTGCTTCAAATTTTGAAATCAGCTGTTAACAGAAATATTGAAGCAAACATTTATATTATCTGTTATTTTATTCAATTGGTTGCTATGGTAATACATGTAAATACATGTGTTGGTTTATCATTCCAGGCCTAACCTAAGATTTTTTCCGACTAAATTTACAAATATTAAAATAAAAAAAGGTTTTTACCGAAATGAATTATAGCCTATGTTACTCAGGGATAGTGTAGCTTTTTATTAGTAATACTATTTTTTCAATCGGTTCAGTAGCGCCAGAGATTACCCCCTACATACAAACAAACAAACAAACTTTACCTCTTTATAATATTAGTATAGATTGTAGTTGTAAACAAAACCCCAAAGTATAATCTATGCTAGGTTTTGTTTAAGTATAACAGATGATGGTTGAAATCAGCTGGTATATTATATTATATTATATTATATTATATTATATTATATTATATTA
>JAGFPH010007866.1:22947-47519 GCA_018207615.1 Philaenus spumarius | reverse complement strand
GAAAAAACCAACATCAATCTAAACTAATGCACTATCATATTTTCGAAGCATACATAAATACTTGTATTATCTGTTGCTCACAGTCTTCTTTGTTTTTATATTCAGTTTACATGTCGCCTATTGTCGGGCATTTTCATACCACATTATAGTGATAATGTCTTGCATTTATTAATGAGTGTCGTTTTAACGAACCACTTATACATAACATTTACACATTATAACATATATTACACGTTGCACGCGAACTTGCTTATATTTATTGTAGTTACGCATATCTTGTCGTCGCACGCGTGTTGGTGTAGTGAATATAGTCCATGAATAATTCCGGACCCAATATATACCTCTGTGGCACACCATGAGTTGAAGACAAGTACTGTGAGAACCCCCATTACCGTGCACAGACTGATGTGTATTGCATAAATATGATTCCAAATGAATATCAAAACCATAGAAATTGAGTTTCATCAATAAGGTATCATGCAAAACTATGAAAAATGTGTCATGACGGAAAATCTACACAATACCGAATTTTCAGCTTCATCTCGTTTAAGCACGGTTGATAAAGATTCCTGAAACATCAGATGTACTTCGATCTAATGATCTAAAAGAAATATCTACTTATTTAAAAAAAATTCCCTTCTCCTGCGTTGCGTAGTCTGGGCTCATTAATAAAAATCGACAGTAAATGAGTTTAAAAGACTCCCAGTAAAACAGTTTTACTTGGGTCGAACTAATTTACAAAGTGTATTACGCCAACAACATAATAGTTTACATCAAGTAATATAAATATTCATCATGTGTAAATATATAGTAAAACAAAGAAGTGTTATTTAGTAGCGATTTTTGCCGTTATTGCGTGAACTTGTGTTGGTCTAATTGTGTGTTTGTGATGTGGGAAACATTGATGCGTCGACTTCACAGTGTGTAGGTCTACTCTCAGGGAGATGCATATCATAAATTAAACATCTCATTACAAACCATTTAATTTGTACTTGAGCTTATAATAGCGTTAAGTAGAGTAGTCAAACATACTGTGTAGAAATAATACAAAATACAAAGTTCTTTATTACATCAAATTGATCAAATTAATATTAAAATTAAATAATTTTGTCGCAAAATTAAAGTTCAAAAACAAACGTTTGGTCATTGTATATAACGTGTAAAATTTCTAGTAATTTTGTTTTTGTTTCAGAACAGTTTTTTAAATGCATTATTTTTGTAAGCAAAATTATAAAAGTTTGCTAAATTCTATTTGCCTGTATTTTTTCTCAATTGATTTAGTTTATCGTTTGATTTTAAATTCAACCCTTTTTCACCTACCACCTACAGTATACAATATTAATCTTTTGAAAACATTAGCAATATTTGTTTATTACTGTTTTATCAATATAAATACAAAACGTACCTAGCGAATGTGTTTCATGAGTATGTACTATGCCAATGTTATATATTATGTGTTTGGAAACTCGCATTGTTTGTGGTGTTTATCTGTTTCCAGGTTTTTCTTTTGTAAGTGACATAGTTCTTAATATTTTTTGTGATACAGGTGAGTTCCGTTATCACAGGGACGAATTAGTTTTCAGGTGTTGATGAGTGTTAAAGTTTTCTTTTGAAACAAAAAAAATCCCTACTCGATTAAGAATTCCTTATTTTTAATTCGAGTGGAAATGCCATAGTAATAATTAACTCTATTATCTATAATAAGAGACTTTGACCTGTCTAACTGACATATAATCAACATAGAGCAGAAACTAATTAAGATACAAATACAAAAATTTAAAGGTAGGTCTATATTCTTATGGGGTCATAGACGAACACTAAGAAAGGATTTTGCAAAAATTGTTTGAGAGCGTAAAATAGTGAACATTTGGATAAAACTGCTGTTTGGCTCAAATGCTCAGCAACACATGTTTGTTTACATCCATTACCATAGCAACTAACTTACCAAATATAGAGTAATTAGTTTATTATTATTTACAACCAACAGCTTTTTTAGGTTAGATTAAAAAATTAAAAGTAAACACAATTAAAAATCAACGAAAATAAGTGCTTATGAGTAAATTAAAAATAAAGTATTTAAAATAAATTTATTATTGTTAAAATTGATGAACATTAAATTAATACCTTATGATTTGATTGTTTGATAATGTTTGATTTTATTCAACATTAAAATTTGATAGGTAAGAAGTATAATGTACTTTATTTCATGTTTACATTAAATGATATGATTCAATGTAAATAAATGCAAATATCTTCAGAACGGATTGAGATATGGATGTGCGGTTTTCACCATTGATTTTGCCTTAAAATTATAAATTGAAATGGTGTATCACATGACCACTTTTCCATTTAAAAAAGTTAAATTCAAAATGGAGGATCTAAGATGGCGGACCAAATTTTTGACATCTTAATAAAATAGTATTTTTATAAAGAGTAGGTTTCTCAGTCACATCTAGTTCAAATTGTCCTTATATACGAAACATTAAATCGTTCTCAGACTTTTCACCCACCACATGGATAAATAAAATAACCACGCGGATACAGTTAGACTTATATAAACCTTAAATAAGTTATTCGTTTTTAAAAGTCGTTACCGTAACGAAGTGTGTGTGCAACTAGTAATATATTAAATATATTATACTTCTCCTGATTATAAAAAGATTTCCTATCGCTTGCCATGTTTTGAGGGTTATAATTGGTCAATATTTTGCTTATTTTGCAGGGTATTTTATGGCTGGTGCGATACATTCTGTTGAGTTAGTTTAGAATGCCCACTTTTAGGATTTTAACAATTTACGCACGTACACTAAGGTGGCGGATTTAATACAGTACTTCTTAAAAACTTCCTATTATATCTAACCGTAGTGAAGTGATGATTTTTGTCCAACGGGCCTGTATTTTTGAATGCACACCCAGCTACTCGCCTACGATGGAATAACTAGTTTTGATAACGGTACTGCAGAGTGTTGATTAGGCAGCGGTCAAGGGACAGTGTGACCCCACACAATCGACGCACTTAATGCACTTCCATTGTCCTATAATTCACTCGCCGCCAGACTTCCTTTGCGCCGTGATATTCACGTTTATTGGAAATTAATCGCCAAGTAAAAGGCAAAGGTGAACAAGAAAATTTCAAAAAAAAGCTATTCATATCGTGTTCAATAAGATTGAGTTGGAGCAACATTTTTTAATTGTTCCAAAGCACTGGCGTTTCTCCTCTCGGAATGATCACTATTAATTTTTTTAAATAAATACAATATTCATTTTCATTCCTTAACAAAAAATAGTCAATATTTTATAATTATAGCCTACTTTAGTGAGTTTTTTGTAATACAGATTAAGAAAGGATAAGTTGCAAATTAAAAATGCAACCTATGTTTACATTAAAAGTAAAAGTGATAAACATTAATTTAATACTAGTATACTTTTATGAGCAATTCAAAAATTTGAGTTAAAATGGCAAATTTTATAGCTATTTGTTAACTATTGGTTAGTAATCCTTATACACATAAAATATTATTTATCTCCAAGGACATTTAGGTTATCATTGCTTTAGCATCATGCGTATATACAGAGTGTTTTAGAACTCAATAGCTTTATATACCGATCCAGTCCCAAAACCATTCACAATATCTATATTAATATGTCACAAATTCCTTAGTTTTTGAAGTGAGATTTCTTTATGCACGCCGAACACTTGTTGGATGATGTAAAATATACTAACTCGCGATAAGTGAGACGTTTTGCGTTTTTTATTTCGCCGATGGTTTCTTCTTCTTCATTGGTTTACACACTTACTAATATCAACCAGAAGTTCAATGTAACAGCTGATATTAAAAGAAGAAGAAATTGAAGAAATAAAATAGGCAGTGGTAAATTCAAAGGTTTAAACCCAATAGCTGTATGGGTTTAGTCTCGTTACGCTAGCGGTGAAATGGAAATTGTGCTTCCTCATTTTGTAAATTGTGTTATTTTTATTATCATTTCACAATAGACAATCATGTTTATGTAGTTTGTTATTTTTATAATTCAATTTTTAAATGCGATAATATAAAAATAATGATCAAATTTCTGATTAAACCAATATAACCAACGATTTATATTCATGACAGTTTTCACTTCTATCGGCAGTCGAACTACTGCATTTTTACAAAGCCGCCATTTTGTTTTATTCACTTGTCAATTATTATCTCAAAAACGGTAATAGTGCATTTTTGTGGCTGATTAAACTAACAATATATTTTATTAGTTCTAGGCTAATCTTGTGATTTTAGACAAGTACTGAGAAATTATGTTTTCAGTTTTTTGTCGATAACTCGGTTATCCATTGAAAACAAAGTTAAAATATCATTTGTTTTTGCAATTTATGTAATTGTAAGAAGTAATGCTTTTGTTTCACTCGGATCTACGAGGTACGGTACGTCAAACCCTTCTGTGCACCTTTAAACAGACAGACTTGAATATTTTATGCAATTTGAAACGCGCATGTGTATAAATATCATAGGATGCATTTCATTTTCCACCGATTTTGATAGTTATGTACTCCGAATCGCTAATAAATGGGCATTATTATTTTTTTTTAAAGTAAGTAATTATAATCATATTGTTGGATTTGGCATTTTGTTCTGTAACTAGTCGAGTGATAAATAATATTTACCTGCAATTGTTAATTGTAAATATAGTTAAAGGTAATTACGAGCTTCCTTTTCCACTAATAGCTAATGTTTATCAGTTATTGTAGTTTTAACTAAACATATGTTTTTAATATAAATTGTACGCTTCAGAAAATGTGGTAAAAACTAGGATTTTAAATGGATGCTCGTATATTTTGTGCGAGTTGTTTATTTTCACACTTCATTAGTACCGACAATTCTCTGTAGGCAATGCAGCGTGTTTTAATAGAAAAGAAGCTGAGGTCGCTGGAGCAATAAATTGCGGAACACGTACCATTCCTAACCTGCACATGCGCTCTCTACCTAAATGTAATCGTGATTGTAGGACGGAACCGAAAGCTATTTTAGGAAATTACCGAGTTACATCTCACCAATTTAATATCCATTATATTCGAGTTAGTAAGCTTCATTTTCGGTAAGCTAAACTTTTGACTAATCGTGGTTTATATGGTAACTTATGGTGATTTACGGGGTTTCAAGGCTGCAGTGGTAATATCGGCATTGTACAAAATTAAATGCCACTGTTAGTTTAAAAAAATAAATGAGCTTAATTGTACGATTAAGTCAAATTTTGGATATTATCCAAACATAATGTTTTAATATTTAAAAAGTTCCGCTTACTGTAATAATTAATCAAAAATTTATAATCACAAACATAAAAAATAATGAAAGTTTATTTGTGTAAAAAATATCTATTTAAAATACCAAAATACTAATTTCAGTTTATACTTGGGACGTATTCAGTTTTTGACTTATTTCTAGACAAAATATAATACAAAATACAACAAACTTAAACGCAATTGGGGAAAACTAAATTTAAATGTAAACCATTACATAAGGACAATGAAAAATTTTAAAAACTTAAAATACAAAAAAAGTTAGTAATAATAAGAATATTTATTTCATAATATGCAGACTCGCAACGAAATCATGTTTCCAGTTTTTTTTTTACAAAAGACAAAAAATATATTTGATAATTAATAAAAAAAAAACAACTAAAATATTGCTGACAAAAAACCTTTTTCAAACAAAATTAAAAATTTTACCTTGCCGAAAATATCAAATTCTAGTTAATAACTAAACAAGTTTGTTAAGTTAATAATGAGCTCAATTAGTAAAATTGCTCAAATCATGACGAAAACAAGAGAAAATCTATAAATCACTAAAGAGAGCACAATTAAAAATTAAGCAAATTAAATAAATATAACTTTAACGTCTTCCAATGTAGATAACTAAGGGTTTAGCTTCTTTAAAATAATTACATTTTTGAAGCAGTAACAAAAAAAAAGTTGATTATAAATGTATGGAGCACTGTTCTCAAAATGTTAAAAAAATTATAAATATAAATCAATACTCCGCAAGGACTGCATCGATTTTAATGAAACTTTTTTAATCATTTATGATAAGGTTTTACCCAAGCATTAAACAAGCAGACCCGCTCTGTAGTGAAGCAACATTTTAAAACCACTTGTATGTGTAATTTTAAACAAGTGTACTAACTTTTATTTAATTCAAGAAGGTTTTCGTTCATGAATTTTGAATAACGAATTGTACCAGTGAATGTTCAAAAGGAAAATATATACATACACTTGATCTTTTAAACAAACAGTAAATTATAGATATTGATAATATTGGAAAACGTGACTAACATTAATTTTATGAATTCAAAACTGCATAGATGCAACAAAGCATAAAGACAAATTTTATCTGGCAGAAATATTTATAAAAACATCGTCATTTGTGTTTTTTATGGGATTGAATTGGTTGACGAAAATGTGTTTATCTACAAATATGTAACAAATTATAAAATAACATTACTTAATTTTCATACACACCCCTTCAAAGATATTTAGGTCCTTAGGTCACAACAATGTACGATGATCAAACAATACTTCCGCATTCTTGTAACAGTATCAATACATTAATATTCTGCGAGCACCTACACACGTCCAAAGCCAAAGAACACTGAATTTAATTCTTATCACATCCAAAACACCGTACAAAACTACTGCAAAGAATACCCGTCAGCAGAACTATCAGAAGTGCGCAAACAATCGGAGGAAAAGGTTTAATTAGTTTACCGCAGGACTTATGTGACAGTGGGTGTTGCGTTTTCTCTTGTTCTCTGGACTGAATCCTTCTAAACGGAAGGCTCACGCAACGACGTCATGGTTGCGGAACTCGCGAGTCTCAAGAACTCAGTTAGTTCGCAGCAGCCGCGATGGATACAAATCTCTACGTCGAACGTCGAAAAACGTTTCGGAGATTCTCTTGAAAGGAACGATAAGGATGGCTTATACGGTTTACAAGTGTCCGCGCAGAAAATCACCGGTTTAGTGGAACCTTATCGTTGCGGGATGGACGACATCCTGCCGGACGATGGACCCGATCGTAGACGAAGTTTTACAGTGCACAGAGGGACGTTTGTTTTGCAAGATGAAGAACTGGTACAGGAACCGACGGGACGACCGGAGGTGTCGCCCAGGAGAAAACCTACGCAGGAAGTGGACCCGAGAACCCCGGGAAGTGAAAATTGGAGACTTTCGGAGAGCAGTGGGATTGCGAGGTTGTCGCATTCGGGGTTTGGTGGTGATGGGTTTTCTAACGGTTGGCAAAGTAAGTGATTTATTTTAAATAGAATCCTATTTATTTAGTTAAGATCAAATGTTAAATAATGCATTAGTAAAGTGATATGCTTTTAAGAATTTGGCATTTTTAACAAATCTTTAGAATACCCTTTTGAAATTTACAAATTAAAAAGTTTGAAAAAAGATAAGGTGATATTAGACATTTTATATGTTTCTAAATTCAACTGTCATAAAACACAATTTGATATTTAAAAATCAAATTACTCTTTCTTCATTCATCAACTTCGATTTAAAATTGACCAACTTTTGACTTAGGTTTGTAGACAATCTTCAGTGTTTTTCTAAATATGTAATTTCAAAGCCTTAAAACTATATTTTGTAGTATTTAAAGTACAACTTTAGTTACATAGGACACACAAAACCATCGAATTATAAAAAAGGTACAAGTTTAACAATTTAAAAAAATCAAACAATTTTAAATGTATATACTATTTTATGATCGCTTATATAACCTCAAACTGCCTAAACAATTCCTTAAGAACTACAATAGTATTCTGAGTGCTTTGAACCCTACTTATAATAAAGGGTTGTATTGTAATAATTTCCAAAGTTTCCACTGTTCTGAAATTACTACAGAAAACAATCAAGTTAAACAAATCAAGTAAACGCCAACGCTTTAATTTGTAAACTCTCCTAAATGATAAAGTACATTTTTCAGATGCAATAAAAGTGATTGAAGACATAGGTGTAATTGTTTGTACGTTTAAACGACCCAGTAAAACATAGCCTAATATAAAATGGTTTTCATTGGCTTCAATAAATAATAAACTTAGCTTTTGAATGAATGAATGAATTTTAATTCCCCCGTTAAGAATACAATCGGCTGTACAAATATATACATATAAACACTTATATAAAATTATATACATAACACATTATCTACTTATATCCTACTATACATAAGTGTTTTAATTGTTCAATACAATTTAATTAAATATATAACATTTATTATACAATACTTTACATAAAATTGAAATGCCAACCGAATAAAAAAAACAGGAACTTAGGGAACCCCGTTTTATTGATTTCTTGAGTAACATGGTTTTAAAAATGGTTTCTTAAAAAGAAAAACATGAAACGAAAACAAAATGTAATTATTTGTACGTTTGGCACATTCGAGTTTGTTTATGAGTGTGTGGTAGTGTCTAGATTTATGAGAAAACAGAGAAATAATAATTGTAAAAAGTAACAATAATTAACGTAAACGATGTCTTGTTATGGCTTCAGAACTATCAGAAAGGGACAATTTCAGTTTTTAGATTCTTATAATGGCACAAAACCATACTGTTACAATTCTATAAACTCACTTTAAACATAAGGTTCCATTTTTTCAGATTGGATTATTTTGTTCACTTCTGGCCAAATTCTTCAACTGTTGTGGTTTTAATTGCAACATAGTGTGATGCGGCGTGTAGCGAATGTCGGTTCTGTTTACGGACAAACCCATAATTTCAAGTTTGTTTGTGAAACAACCGTATCCAAAATAACATGTATTTGTAGGCCTGTTCTGAGGTTCCTCGAATATTAACTGTTTTATTTCTGGAAACAAGGCTCTACTGAACCTCCGCCATATTGGACCCGTTTGATTTTATTGTGTAATGTAACTGTGCTAAACTAAACGCGTTTAATCTGAAGGAAAGTTTATATTTCAAACCAAACATTGACATTTCAATCCATTTTTAATCTAACCAAAAGTCAATTGTTTTCATTCTGTGTTTAACGAATATCATTTACGTTCGATCAGTTTTGTTTATTAATGTTAATGTTGTTTAATTAAGTTACGAAATTGAATCATTTTTCTTATTAAAATGTAATAGCAAAAATAATAGATTTAATAATAGTTTTGTAGAAAATAAAAACATTTATTATTTAAAAGAACTCTAGTGTATTATTTCCAGCTTATTTTAAAGAATATTTTAACGAAGATAATATTTACATTGCACTTTTGTTTACAAATACATAGTTATTCGTTTTATGACAAACTGTGGGAAACCCCTACGTGCTCAGCACGCCAACCCCGTTGGAGCCGTCTATACACATAATAATGTATTGTTTTCTTTATAATAAAGGTGTAGGGTTAATAATAACTCCAAAGCTCATGTGGTAAATAATGTTAAATGTTCAAATCAAATTATTTCGTAATTTTATAACAGCAGTAAAATAAAGGTTAAAAGAACCTGCAAGGCTCAGGTCTACACTTTAATAAAAACTTAACCTAAAAGTTAGAAGTACAAAATAATTGCTTTAAAGTTTGAAATCAGCTGTTAATGGAAATATTGGAGCAAACCGCTGTTTATCTGTTATTTTATTCAATCGGTTGCTATGGTAATAAAAGTAAATACATTTGTGTTGGTTCATCAGTCTAGGCCTAACCTAAGATTTTTTCCGACTAAATTTACAATTATTTAAATAAAAAATGTTTTATCAAAATGAATTATAGCCTATTTTACTCAGGGATAGTGTAGCTTTTTATTAGTAAAACTATTTTTTTTTCAATCGGATCAGTAGTTCCAGAGATTGAAACGTTCAAACAAACACACAAATTTTACCTCTTTATATAATATTAGTATAGATAATTCAGTAAATAGAAATTTCGCTTACAAAATATATACTAGAATCGTCATATAGTCTATGTAAACTCAAATATATAAGCCTAAGTCCCTGAACTCTCTGTTACCGCTTTGTAGCATTATTACTTACCTAAAAGTAAGATACAAAGTTCCAATACACATAGGTCCGAAAACGCTTCGTTTCCATTTATCCGCCATTTTGTTTTTGACAAACAAAGGTACTTTATATATCTTTGAAAGTAGATAAGATATTGAGTTCAAATTTGGTGTACATATTTGTTATGCCAGCTTTTTCCAGTGCACAAAAAATCAGAACAGTTCGTTGTCTAACTTTTAAAATATCGGAAGTTTAAAATGTTTAATGTTAAATATCTATAAAATGATTAAAGACAGCCGTTTTGAAAATATTGTATATAAAACACTGTTTTGAAGTTCACATAACGAATAAAGTAAAAGTTTAAATAACGTATAACTTAATTTGAACTCAATATCTTACCTACTTCCGAAGATATTATGTTTTTGTAAAAAAAATGGCGGATAGATGGAAATGAAGCGTTTTTGGACCTATGTTTGTTGGAACTTCTTATGTTACTTTTACGTAAAGAACGATTTTACAAAGCGGTACCAGATAGTTCTGGGACACTCTGTATAACACTGTTCCACAAGTATTCCGATATATTGATTGACATTTTATATTATTTTGTAATTAAGGAGTTTGATAGAAAAAAATCTCAGGCTACTGAGGCACAAACGACATACTCGAACCAACTGAGCTTCGTTTTCGACAAAAACATGTTTTTTTGAATTTTCTATGGTTTATGGACAGTAGAGTAGTAGGGCTTTGTGAACAGCATACTGTACAGATTCACTAAGGAGCTTAATATACGTGTTAAAACATATATAGTACAACAGTACAATACCCCACTATACCAACTATGTTAGGATACAAATTCATGTTTTCATAATTTTAAATAAATAATTGTGTTAAAAATAAATTTCTAGAAGTCAAAGAATTTAACACATAAAAATGTTTAATGAAAAAAGGGCATTTGGGGATAACTGATAGTTAAAATGTTTTTAAAATTTACAAATAATTGTTCGTACTTTTTTTCTTATTAAATATCTAGAGGGGTGTCATTATTTTAGTAAACCCAAACTAAATTGTTTTTCGAATTATCTGAAAATAGTTGATGAGTACTTACAATGCTTGTTTTCGGAAACAGCGTAAGGACTCGTTTTTGATAACATTTTCAAGAAAATCTTAAAACTCGCACGACAAAATTGGAAAAAATAATTAACTTCTGTTTATTTTAATAACGATCTTTCAATCTATTCCTACGTGACGTGTCAGTATCATAAAATGTGTATTTTGAATTGTACTAAACTTTACTTCCCCTCCAAAGTAAGTTGTTTTTTTAGTTACTCAAAACATCGTTTCAATAGGGCTTTTACCAAAACGTGTTTTACTCTGTTTGCCAAATTATACATATTATTTAGTAAGGATTTAGCCATCATTTGCGATTTATCGTTCTTTATAATTATGAAAAATTCTAATTCCATTTGTCCCCTACACGATCGGATAATCGGGTGATCCTAATATGGAGAACTATTTGTTTTTAAGTTTAACAAATGACGGCTGTAATAGTATTTTAGTTTGGCATTACTATTGTAAAAGACTAGGGGGAACAACTGCGTGCTCCGCACGCCAACCCCGTTGGAATCTTCTAAACACATAATAATGTATTGTTTTCTTTATAATAAAGGTGTAGGATTAATAAAGCTCCAAAGCTCATGAGGTAAATAATGTTAAATGTTCAAATTAAATTATTTCGTATATTTTATAACAGCAATTATAATAAAGCTTAAAAGAACCAGCAAGGCTCATGTCTACACTTTAATAAAAAACCTAACCTAAAAGTTAGGAATACAAATAATTACTTTAAAGTTTGAAATCAGGAGTTAATGGAAATATTAGAGCAAACAGCAGTTTTATCTGTTATTTTATTCGCTTAACTTAAAACTTGACTACCGGCTATTTGTTGATCATTACAGAAAAACTATATAAGCTAAAATGATATAAATATATAATACTATAACAGTTATTGTATATAACTAATATTATAATTCATATCAATATAATATATATACAGGATGATATTTTAATGATTGTAAAATGCAACAAAATTGTTCATGCAGAGCGTTTTACTTAGTTAAATTAATACGATTTATTCGTCATTCGAACTTTGAGTGCATATAACTCGAAAACGAAAGCATTAACGGGTTAAACCATTGTTTTCTTGTACAATTTTGCATAGAAATCATGTGTCCAATCTTAAGTTCGATTCAATATGATGGGCAAAAATTAAAATCCCACCATAATGCAGATAATTTCAAATATGTAGAACCACATTTCTTTCTGCCTGAAAATACTAAAGCCGGTTTCTACACCAGCCAACTTTGCTTTAATATCACACTGTATAATGATAATACTGAGTAAATAGTCTGGTTTAAGCATTAAGTATATACGAGGAAGCTGTTGGCACTAAGAAAGCAATAATCATACACTGTAAAAAAGTGTTGTGTGTAGAACGGAGAACGGGACAATGGGAACAGGCGAAGCGTATCGTGTAATTAGAGAAGAGAGTATTCCGTCTGACGTCACAACAATAAACTAACAAACTATAGAGCTAACGTTATTTTATTATTTTACTAAGGGCGAAGATAATGCAAACAGATTATTGTATACTCTGATATTGAGCGGTGACGTAACACAGCTAATGTGAGGCAGTGATCGAAATAGATACGACCAATCAAAATAATTCGAATTGCGGCATGAGTTGTAGTTTCGCCATTAATATTTAAATAGTAATCAACATTTCAAACAAATTTTCATATCACCAACTGAAGGAAACAATATAATATGTAACACCAGATGTTTGATTAAAATGCAGTAAGCTTTTTGTTTGCTTTTACCTAATCTAAAAAAACTGCAAATTGTGAAGAATAATTCCCTGATTCTAATTGCCAAATAAAGCCCCGATTCAAGGTCCTTTGCATTCACGGTCCAATTTGTAGTCCGATTCAATGTCCGATGCCCGATGTAGGAGCGTGAATGGGTTTGATGGACGACGAATTGGATGATCGGAGGAATCGGAGTCCCATACCAATCTACAAGGTAATCCGACTCCCAACTTCAGAAGGCGTCAAAATGTAAGTGGGGTAATCGTCCGATTGTGTAATAAAAAATGAAAAAGTCAATAATAGGCCTAATAAATAAAAACAACACAACGCAAAATGAAGTAACAAGCGTTAAGATTTCTCGTCTTGGAGGTAAAAATTTGAGAAATATTTGAATAATGTAAATCAATTTGTACACATATTTATTTATTACTAGGGAAGGCCCCTGCGTGCCCTGCACTCCAACCCAGTTGCAATTTTCTATACACATAATTATGTTATGTTTTCTTTATAATAAAGGTGTAGGATTAATAATAACCTCAAAGCTAAGATGGTAAATGTCCAAATCAATTTGTGTATTTTATAACAGCAGTTATAATAAAGGTAAAAAGAACCAGCAAGGCTAAGGTATACACTTTAATAAAAACATAACCTAAAAATTAGAAATATAAATAATAGCTTCAAAGTTTAAAATCAGCTGTTAAAGGAAAGAAGACTGAATTGGAAGCGCTAATTTTATCCTAAGTTGGATGGTAAGCTACAAATCGGACCGAGAATGGCTAGCTTGTGTTCGTTTAGTATACAAGGTTTTGATCCAAATCCGCTGTTTCATGTATAACATGTAACAGCAGATGTTTGGATTGAATTATAATACAGTAAGCATTTTTCGTAGAATGTTGCTTTTAGTTTGCTAATCAAACCTAAATATGCTGTTGGTTGTGAAGAATAATAAACTGATACTAAATTTACTAAGTTGGTTGCTATGGTAATGGATGTAAACAAACGTATTTTGCCATTTGAACACAACATAGGACTCACACATGGGGAGGGGGGGTCTTATCTGTTATATTGCTGGAAGTAAACTCCTAATTTTCCCTATTTTTACTCTTTAAAATGCAAAATTTTCAAAATCCTTTCTTAGTGTGCGTCTATGACCCTAGTGTGCGTCTGTGACCCCCATAAGAATACACCTTTAATTTTTCGTATTTGTATCTTAAATAGTTTTTGCTTTACTTTGTTTCTACGTCAATCATCCAGTCAGACAAAGTCTCTCATATATTATAAAGATACCAACGGTTGGAAACGACAATTACAAATAATATAAATTTTCGTGGAACATTTCACTTTATGATTAAATTATTATAGAACACAGTACTAATAAAAATATATTACATACTTATTATGTAGGTCTAATTATATCAGATAATTACAATATCTATTTTTAACTATGATTAAACAAAAATATGTATATGTTAAAATGTCTAATACAATCGGATGTGTTTTTGAAAGAAATACAAATTAATCATAAAAGTCTAGCCACTACTCTTTGAAAGCTAACAATCTTTAAACATTTAGAAAATTCACTCGAAATTTGAATAGATGTAACTAATTTTTTATGTAAAATTTTGTATTTTCCTAAATATAAACTCTTTCGTGTAAAACACATGTAATTTGATGTGATTGAATGTCATTGTACCCTTGTATTAATTTCAGTTTTTCAAGTACTGTACAATTTGTTGTTTTTTTTTTTACATTTCATATTATTTATTTCTTAGCAGTGTACCCAAAATTGAAACAGATGTATCTTAGAAGCTATTCATGGTAGAAACCCCATTTTGGTCATTTCTCTACTTTAAAGTTAGTCCTTATTAAGTTTGCACCCGTTGTTTCACAGTGAAAAAACTGAAATACTATCTAAAAACTAACAATTTCTGAACATTTTGAAAATTTGCTTGAAATTTGAACGGCTGTAACTCAAAAAGTATTATCCTCAGGAAGATTAAATTGTGGAAAATTTACTGTTCTTAAAAAAATTATTGAATCATTTTTTTCTAACCAGTCCTATATGCTGAAAATTTGAACAAGGTCAACAAATTCTGGGTGGCGAAATTTTAAATTGCGCCCTTATACACACAACATACCAAAAAAATCATAATTACCCGACCTTTTGCATCTATGGATGTACAGATTGACTGAAATATTAGTACAAAACCCAGATTTCAAACCAACATTTTATCGACGTTGGTCTTATTCCAAAACACAAATTTTATTAACGCTTACACGTTGGCACAATGATTGAAACAGTGTTATTTAAACGGTTGTGTGTTTTTTTGGCGGACTTGTCGAGAAATATAAGAGCCAAACTGTATAGTATGTATTACACAAATTTCAATTCAGTTTAGTAAATACTAAACCATTACAATCATACAAAATTGTCCTCCTTTTAGATCATAGATTTTAAATAAGAGCTGTAAAAGTTCAATTGAAATTGGTGTAATAGTTCTTGTACAAATTATTAAAAACATGCGAATATACAATAACACAATAAATACTGTAGGAAATGTTTAATTGATATAATAAAGCATTTATGATTTTATTTCTCTTCTTGTGTCTTTGTCAAAACCGTCTGAATATAGCGTGCAAGTTAGAAAGGGATTTGTCTTTTCAAATAGTTAATTTACCGTCATTCAACATCTACTGTTGCTTATTCGAAACTAAAATAACCGTGCAAATGTGGCATGCTGCATGCAATGGCGTACTGCTAGCTGCGCCTGCAACAAAATTAATGCTAATGAAAGGTCGTGTGACATTTCTGCTACCCACTCGTATCGAAACAGATGCGCCAAAGGGTCATGCTGCATAACGCCTAACCGAGATCTAATTGACAGAAGTGGTTCGAGATGTATTTATATCAATTTCAAGGCACAGCTGTACCTTTGGACCAATTTCCCGTAAGGCTAAAGTTTACATAGTTTTCTGGCGTCATTTGTATCGTAGAAATTTTAAAGAAACATTAATATGGCACTCATCACACGATTGTGCCTACGTGTTACATTAAGTTGCGCACTCTATTAAAGTTTTCGTTAAAGACATCGTCCGTGAAATTGCAGTTTTGTTCAAATATAATGCGTATATCAGTAACGGGCAATCCGCAACTAAAATTATTACTGTATTTTTCGACTACACAAATATCTATTTCGTGTATTCGAACCAACCCTTCGCTCTGGAGTCGGTTACTAACTCTCTGCTGTAAAGCTACCAAAAACCATAAAGACGAGGAATGCGATTATTCGTAACGATCAGTCGTTTTCTGATAATTCCAAACTTTGTACAAAATGGCCTTTGTTAGTTTCATTGAAATTTCTTACTAATGGTCATTTTTTAAATTTCTAGTTTCATCGGTTTGAAAGTTAAAAGAGAGGAAACATGTTTTTACCAACTTGTAGTATCGCATGTCGTGAAGGAAGTGTAAAATTTAAAAACGGTAAATGTCAGGTTTAATGAAACCATCTATTCAGTACAAAACCAGATAAACAAAAAAACTAAATTAGTCACGTGACTGTGGCACACACTTTTCAGATGTCACCGATAGCAAAATGACTTTTAAATGTTGTCAAACGTTTGTTGGAAACAAATTTAAAAAAAACATAAACAATTAAATTTAATATTTGTTTAAACAATGTCAATCATGTTTAACATTAGCATTTCACATTGGCATCCACGGTCGTCATCTATTGTATTGTAAAGAATTGTTTGTGCATTTTAAAATGGGACCATTCTTATTGGTGCGGAAAGGATTCCACGGACTCTATGGTTGGCTTGGACGCGTCCACGCGGATCGCTCTCGGTGCGATTTGTTCGGACGTTTTCACTTGCGCATGTGCAGTCGATCCAAGAAGCCCGGCAACATCGTTTATCGAGTGTTGATTAGTGTGGAGACAAAACAAATCATGGAACTAAAGTGCAACGAATCTTCTAAAACATTGTAAGTATATTTGTCACTTACATCAAATAATGTAAGTGTAATAAAAAAACAATTTAAACAGTGGATTCTACAGTGTTGTACAAGTTTTCGGTGTTTTTAATGATAAGAGAAGCCCAAATCAACATTTCAACAAAATTAAGAGATATTACCCCGCATGGGGTTGGTTGTCCCTAGCAGTCCCTCGCAAAACCTACAACATCTAAACAAAACATACGTATAGGCCTACACATTGACAAACAAGTTTTACACTTTACATTATTTCTTAGAACTTCACCTTATGTTGGATGAGACAGTGCAACTGTCTTTTAAAACTTCTTATATGCCTAAACTGAATAAAAATTAAAAGTACATGTTGTTTTATTTCATTTTGTATTGTGTGGTTTTTGTTAGTTTTTCTTTAACGGTGATTTATTTTTTTCCCCACAGTTAACTTATTTTAAGATTTTAAATAATTTTATTTCTATTGTTAATTATTTTTTGTCGTATAGCTGCATACATTATTGTCGGTATGATTTTTGTTTTGTTTTTATGTTACGTTCAGATGGTATGTGTCTGTGTGATCCATGCTATTGCAATGATGACTTAACAGATTTGTAACCTAAAAAAAAACTAAGAGATACTAAATAATCCGTTTAGTATAAACTTGTCCTTCTTGTCAGCACACACTAAATGCACACAACATTTCGCGGACCAGTTCGACGTGTATTATTGAAACCAAACCTCTCCGTCGTGTAAACAAGTCAGTATTTGGAACGTGCTTTGAAAACAAGACTCGGCGTCCAAAACTGGTGCACATATCCATTACTTCGATCGTATCTGCGACCATCAAGTTTTGAGGCCAGGCTGAGAGTCGTAAAAAGACGTTATAGCTCTCTCGCAGAAGCAACAGGCCTAATTGTTTAATAACCTTGCTTTTTGTCATGTTTCTGCTACATAAACACGGTATTGATGGATGATCGCAGGTGGAGATTACATAGCACACGGTATATTACAATTTGACATTTAGTCTATGTACATTCATCTTAAAATATCTAGTACATTGATTTTAAAATGTTAGTGAAGTCATAATTAGCAACATTAAATTATGATAGCCGTGCTCCGGATATATTTGGGTTCGTGGTTGAAGTTGAAATACTTATTAAAACAGTGAAAATATCAATACTTTAGTCAGAACTGCGTCTTTGTAATAATGATAACAATGCGTGTGTGTGTGTGTGTGTTTTTTTTTATAAAGTTATAATAATATAAACATTGCAATTTTATAATTGTCTGTGTATTAGGGCCTATGTACATCAATTAAAAAAGTAATAGCTTCATGTTTGAGGAGTTGAATACTGAACTTCCAAAGAAACTGTAGGACCATAGATAGTTAAAAATACCATTGCTCCATTTAAATTTGTGCAGTCCTACAACGGCTAAAGGCAAGCAAGAAAGCAAGTGCAAGAACATTGAACGGATGTGCATAATGATCCAATCGATTTCTATTGTGTTAGAGTAGTATCGTCTTTTTTCAATCATTCTTCGAGATGCACAAAACGCGTGCATAGAAAGGGCCGCCGCCGCCGTGGAGTCTTTTTGTAGCCGTTGTCAGGGTCCACAAAAGTCTGAATAAAAGGACTCTAAAGTGCATGTTTTGTAAGTAGACTATTTTAATAACAGACTATTTTAATATTTTAAGTGACATTTCTATAAACAGAAAATTTCATACTTTCAAATAATTTGTATCTCTAATTGTTTTTAGGTTTTGGCTTTTTTTAAATGGGACATATTTTTAAAAAGTAGGTCTATACTACGTTTTTTTAAATAATATAAAAAGGTTGGCATTATCTTAACTAAAAGTTCTTATAGAAAGAAGAATGGAAAAATAAAATGGGAGGGTTAAACTAATATTGTTAGTCACTTCAAATGAGTGTAATGAGATCTAATATAAATCTGAAATCATGAATTATAAAAATAGAAATAAAATGATTGACATACAGTTTAATTATTAGAATATAATATTTAATATAAGCAATACACTGTATGACAGAAGTATAAGGTCAACTAACTAATGAATAACATGAAATAAGGCAACTTACTAACATAAACCTGACTTATGAAGGTTAAATGTTATGTTCTTAGTTTTTATAGTGAAAACTTTGTCTTTATATTTTGTAGGCTATATTTAAAAACATATATATATAGGCAATACAAATAGTGAGGCTCTTAACAAGCTTTGTGCAATTTTCATATTATTTTGTTGGTTACCTTTTAACATTCTATTATTAAAATACTACAAATTTAATGTAGAACTGTTATTAAAAAAAAATTACCAAAACGTTCAGATACGTTTGTGGAGGGATGAAGTAGGCCTACATGGTCTGCCCTAGTTTTACATACAATTATTACAATAGCATAAATAAATGTCACAGTTTAAATACAGATACATATAGTGCAAATGTAGTAGAGAATTTCAAGCAGTACAATATTGTAGTTAAGCCGGTTTGTTTGTATGCGGCTATCAGAAAGTGAGAAAGACAATGTATACAGCATTGGGAGAGTTCACCTGAGAAAGAACCGGGGAGTATATATATCAAACAAGGTTAGCTTTCTTTAAACTCCTAAATACCATAAACAGCACAAAGCTGCACACAAATTATTTGCTAACATAAAAAGTCCGCCGAAATCTCATTCAGATCAGAGTGGCCTAGGAAGAATCGGACGACCGAAATTGGTTCTAGGAAGCGATTCAAGATGTAAAGCATTCCATAAAAGGAATAAAAGGAATACCCAAGAAGGTATTTTCTGAAGAAGAAACTGCGAGAAGCCAAAAAATTAAAGAGTAGGCCTATTGGCGTAAGAATATAAGCAAAGTTTGGTTACGTAGGCTGTGATGAAGAAAATAGAAAAAGTAGTCAAAATATGCACAGAAAGAAAATTAATTTTACACATTACAGAAAACCACAATTTAACATAAAAAGATAAAGTTACATATAATATGATTGTATATTTGAAAATGATGTTTTGAAAGAACAATCTTCTAGTTAATAACTTCTCTAGAAAATATGTGTCCACGAGTTTGATTCTAAAAATGCTACTAACGCAAAGGGTATGATTTTAAATTTTAAGATCCCCAAACCATTTTTATCAGATATGTGTTTTCTGTAAAATATTTTTGAAAATAGTAGCCTACTAAGACACTTTTCATTCTTCCCTAAAAGCGTGTTATCCTGGACGCTCGTACTACAGAGAAATAACCATGTAACCAAAGGACACACTGACACAATTTGTAAATTAACAGACAACAATATTTACAACTTTCTACAACTGAGCAGTGATGTCAAGTCAAACGGTAAGAATGAAGGAAAAGGAAGTTGTCTTCTCAATACAGAAATACGTTAGCTCAAGTGAACAGTTAGTATGGACTCAAACGTGGTACAGCTTTTATCTGTTCACACACTTTTCAGGAAAATTACGTTTTGAAATTTTGTTTATGAATGGTATTTTTAGTTTTTCGAACTATTTATAGTGCACAATAGTTTGATTATTTGCAGCTAACGGTACGGAATCCACACCACGTTTATTGAATTTGGGTTTTAATAAAAAGATTTTTAATATTTCTCAAATTTGTCCCCATGTTTAGGACGAAAATGTTCACTATTAATGCCGTTTCACGGGTCGAAGAGACTAAGTCTAGCTAAGTAAGAGATTAATTAATATTCAAAGCACTTGCAGATAATAATAACCTCAGAAATTAAATTATACGCTGCGAGCGCAATCTCGAATTTTAAAACTCAATTCGTCGTAAATCACAATCCACGCGTGTACATAACTATTGGCTAGTAATTAAATGTTAGCCGACGGGTACGTAAATCAAACTATAGGCCTAACTGGTCACGTGATCCCAAGGTCGAGGAAGAAGAAAGTCGGACTTCACGACGCGTCTTTAGTTTCTCTCATCTCCGACACCAAAGCTAAGTCCAATTAAAAGATAAATCAATTTAAACAAAGTAGACCAAAGTAATTCTACATTTTAAATGAGTTATAATAAACTAAGGATAAATAAATTTAAAGCAAAGAAAGCAGGTGTCCTACTTGTGTTGGACGTGAAGATTTGAATAATCAATTCCTGTCAATTTAGATGCAGTTTTATGAGCGTGCTTTTACTTTCTCGGAAATTCGTGGAGAGAGTGACGCTGAAATATATATTTATTTGTTTAACAAAAGCCATCTTTTATCCGTTATAAAAGCAACAACGATTTTGAACAAAAAAATACGTATTCACTTGATGACGCCATCTGTGCTAATTGACCTGGCGAAGCAAGGTCTCTGTTTTAGCTCGACAGTTCGGCATTTCGTCTGTGTGTCTGTCTGTCTCACGATTACGGCCAAACGTTGTTGAAACGATTACGTTGTTGAACTTGTTCTTACTATTATGTCTTATATATTTATTATAATCCAACTTGAAGGAAATTCCACATTCTGAATAAAAATTGTTCTTAATTGACCGAGCGAAGCGAGGTCTCCGTTTTAACTCGACCGTTCTGCATTTCATCTGTGTGTCTGTCTGTCTCACGATTACGGCCAAACGCCTTGACCGATTTTGATGGTTTTTGCATTAATGTTCCTTATTCCTAGGCCGAGCCATGTATATATACGGGGTTTTCCATTTTTCATTTTTAACCCCTTAAATAAAATAAAAATGGCGGCCGGACCGTAAGCTTTTTTCCAAAACCAGTTTGTGGCTTAACCATAAGTCGAATTTAAAAACTAATAACATTTTGCTATAAATTTATAGTAGCAAATTTGATTTTGAACAAAATTGTATTCTTGATTTTTTCCCCCGTATCTCTAACGGTAAGCTCACAAAATGGCCGTAAACTTCAAATTTGTTAAAAATCGTCCAAGGTTTTGTATTTCAGCCATGTTTTTATAAGTTTATTCTAAACCAATTCAAAAGTGTTCCATAGTTTTTTTGTAGATAAAGGTTTATAGAATTTATATATGC
This sequence comes from Philaenus spumarius, assembly GCA_018207615.1. Classification (NCBI taxonomy): domain Eukaryota; kingdom Metazoa; phylum Arthropoda; class Insecta; order Hemiptera; family Aphrophoridae; genus Philaenus; species Philaenus spumarius. The sequence continues at coordinate 25,698 of JAGFPH010007866.1, read as the reverse complement.
CAGTAAAAAAAATGATTGAAGTAAAATTAACAAAGTTATTAGCTCAAGAACAAGCATGTTCTGTAACGAAAGGAAAACGTTCAACTTTAGGCCTACATAAAAAGTAGTAAACATTTTTTGTAATTTTTTTCATAAAAAAGTTTCGTAATTTAGTTCTAAATATAACTGTATAAAAATATTTATCAATTTCAAATTTCTTATTTTGAAAACACCAATTTTTATGTTCGTACTACAAGATTGCTAACAAAACTAGGCCTATTTTGAATAGTAATTTAGGAATACTATATCATTTGCCCAAAAATGACACATATTATGAGAAAGTGTAGAGAATAAATCAAAGAATTGAACTGTATACTTGTAAATTATTACTCCATAAAAGTATTTGACTTAGCTTTACTTGAATTACAAAATGAGATGAAACAAATGAAACCTCACGGCGATAAAGGACATACAAAAAATTACCGTTAGACAGCATGGGAAGTGTTGACATGGGTTGAGGTCACTATCATGACGCTTTAACATCGTTTGTTTTCATTATTTCTAATATTGGAATATGATATGGAACTGTAAATACATTGTTAAGTTTTAATTATTTAAGTATGTACATATTTAATTCTATGTTTTCATATAGAATTGCCAGTATTGTCCATATTTAAACTGTCATAATTACTGTACAAACCTGAGAATATACTCTATACAAAGAAAACGGTTCATTATAATCCTTTCACGTGTTATAAAGTTCAACAGACCGAGATAATGATACTGTAAAACATACAGGATAAACTGATTACTCAATGTTTTAAGTTGTTTAACAAAAACAATTACCTGTTAAGACTTTGCTGCACTTATAACATGTTGTATCTGTACTCCTTGGGAATAGTATTACATTTAAATAATAATAATTCGACCACGCAGCTAAACCGCTGACGTGAGTTGAGCTAATTTCCAAAATTAAGTTTTAGGTGCTGAATAGCTGACTGTGTGTATGAAATATATTAGTAGAATTTGTTTGCACCTAAGCCTCCAGTTTTGACTCACGCCCTTCTTCGTTCCATTTGCAGAGGGAAACTCGTTTTGCGAGTTTGCACCTGGATCTTGCGGCCTCGGATTATGACTTTCGCTTCGCTCGGCCGTCGGACTCGGATCGAAAAATGTCGGACCCAAGTGTAAAATCCACCACGTGGATTTGAACCGGGTACTTTTAGGTATTTTAATTTTTGATCGATTTTGAGGGAACCAAGCAAGCTATAAAATCGCGTAAAAGAACAAAATGTGCAGAATAATATAATACACTTATTTGTTTAGAAAAAGCTCTAAAAAAGTTTCATTCTCGTAGAAAAAATGTAAAAAAATACTTCCGGTCAAAAAACGTACTTCCGGTTGTTGGATTTTTTGGCTAACGAACTCGTCCGAGCGACGTAGACAACCAACTTGTGAACCAAATTTGGACCAAATCGGACTTAAAATGCAGCCGATATAGTGTGAACAGACACACACACACACATATATATATATTTAATGACACCCCAAAACGTGTTCTGGGGACCATGATCGGTGCTCATTGACCACTCCCGACCTTAGGTCTTGCCAAAAAGGTCACTGCAATAGCTCATTTTGCCTATGGAAATTCTCTAATAAATTTCCTATTTCGTAACTCACTGGTTTATTATAACAATACATAGTAAGAACTTTTTTTGAAGACACATTACATATTGCTAATTATTAAATTTGACAACTTATTAATTCATGGAACCATGTTTTATAATATAATAAATACTTTGAGTTAAATTTAGTCTTTTGGTTGGTTATGTGACTGCCACAAATAATTTTGTTAGATTTCATCAAATTAATGTGGTTTTTTTGCTTCAGTTCTGAATGTTTGTTTAGATAATTCTACATTTTCAATTTAATTTGCTATCGTTTTATAGATTGTTTTGTTATTATTTTTATCTTTTTGTCGCCTGTGGAGTGTTTAGTTTCTCTTGTTTATTGCAAACACAACCAAAATAGCTGAAATATAACTTGTATTTTTTGTGTTTCCTTCTTTTTCTCATAATTTTTATTACATTTGCCAACTTCCACTTAATATTTTCACGTTCTCTTACATAACTACTAATATTCTGTTTTTATTTTCACGCTTAAAAAAATTAGTGATCATTTATTTATAGATTGATACTGGCTGCATAAAACAGATATTCAACTGCATACAATTCATGACGAAGTTCGACTCACAGCTTCAATTCCATCTGAGAGTAAAAGTATCGTTCAATTGCTCAGTGTTCCATAAAAACAACCAATGTCACTGTCTATACCCATTGTAAAATTAGCTACGCGTTCTATACAATCACCGAAGTTTCGATTTCAATCGATCAGTGAAACTTGTCGATCCATCGAAGTAGAACTATCAGACTAGTTAGCGTCGATATTCAAAACAGGTATCTCGAAGATATAATTACCCTCTCTCTCCTGTATCTGGAACAAGTGAAGCTGGTAATTTCACAGGAGAAATCCTAACCAGGTCACTTTTCCGCGACCAAAACAGTGTCCGCGAAGTCATTGTCGAGTGAAGTTATGTTTCTGGTTCTTAAGTAACTTGTTTTTTTGGATACGATCACAAAGTTGTCCCAGGTGATTATTTAATCTAAATTTAGCCTAAGTCGTTCCACTCGTTCTGACCGTTTCTGATCCAGATTCGATAGCCTGAATTTTACTTTCAAGTCTGGTTTCGTTTGGATTTAAGGCTGTGTTGCA
>JAGFPH010007866.1:0-21301 GCA_018207615.1 Philaenus spumarius | reverse complement strand
TAATGCCTCGAAGACGTCGTCCACTACCGCTAATTTCCAAGTGATTATAGCTTCCGCTTTTATTGACCGAGCGTATGCAAGGTCTCCGTTTTAACTCGACCGTTCGGCATTTCGTCTGTGTGACTGTGTGTCTGTTTGTCTCACTATTACGGCCAAACGCCTTGACCGATTTTGATGATTTTTTGCATGAATGTTCCTTATTCCTAGGCCGAGCCATGTATATAAATGGTTTTTTCCCATTTTTCATTTTTAACCCCTTAAATAAAATAAAAATGGCGGGACCGTTTCTCTCAGTGTAAGCTTTTTTCCAAAGCCAGTTTGTGGCTTAACCGTAAGTCGAATTTAAAAACTAATAACATTTTGCGAAAAGCAAATTAAATTTCAAACAAAATTGTATTCTATATTTTTTCCGTATCTCTAACGGTAAGCTCACAAAATGGCCGTAAACTTCGAATTTGTTAAAAATAGTCCAAGTTTTTGTATTTCAACCATGTTTTTATACGTTTATTCTAAACAAATTCAAAAGTTTTCCATAGTTTTTTGTAGATAAAGGTTTAAAGAATTCATATATGCCAGTAAAAAAATTATTGAAGTAAAATTAAGAAAGTTATTAGCTCAAGAAACAATCACGTTCAGTAACGAAAGGAAAATGTTTAACTTTAGGCCTACATAAAAAGAAGTTAAAAATTATTGTAATTTTTTTCATAAATGTAAAAAAGTTTCGTAATTTAGTTCTAAATAGAATTGTATAAAAATATTTATCAATTTCAAATTTCTTATTTTGAAAACACCAGTTTTTATGTTCCTACTACAAGACTGCTAACAAAACTAGGCCTGTTTTGAATAGTAATTTAGGAATATATCATTTGCCCAAAAATGACATAGGCTATTATTATAAGAAAGTGTAGAGGATAAATCAAAGAATTGAACTGTATAACTGTAAATTATCATTGTAAATTTCATAAAATTATTTGACTTAGCTTTACTTGAATTACAAAATGATATAAAACAAATGAAACCTCGCGGCGATAAAGGACATACACAAAATGACCGTAGGACACCGTGGGAAGTGTTGGTACATGGGTTGAGATCACTATCACGACGTTTTAACATCGTTTGTTTTCATTATTTCTAATATTGGAATATGATATAGAACTTAAGTTAACTTATGATACATTGTTAAGTTTGAGTTATTTATGTATGTAAATGTTTAATTGTATGTTGTCCCTCTATAACGCGATATTTTTAGTTATCTTACGCATTATTAACCTAAGTAAAACGCAATTAACCTAAGAAAATCTTTAGCAGTTAAATCTCAAGAAAAAAAAAATAAAAACGAGAACTAGAAATCCCGGAATCGCGGAAATTGTAAATAATGTTTCACTGGCTAAACCTTGTGCTTACTTCCTTACTGGCACACTATTTTTACCTAAGCTCAAAACCACATTTGTTATTTCAACGAGTGAGGTCCACTGTTCACAGAACTACTAGTTCTAAAAATACTTGGTGAATGCAATTGAACCAAAAGGATTGCGACTTCTAAGAAATCTGTCTATAGACTACGGCACCATGGAAAAGAGAACTTGTAAAATCGTTTACTCTTAACACAAAATCATGTAAAGGGTATTTAAAAGTAACTTAAAGCAATTTCGTAACTAGATTGACAAGAAAAATTTATTCGTTTTATTATTATAAGACTTTGAACTGTATTTGTATTGCTTACTGGGAATTATTTAAAAGATCTCATTGCTTCACTTTTTTCTTTTACATCTTACATCAAGGGCAACTCACAAATTCTAGCAGAGGTAGAAGCACAATTTGTAGATCTGGCTCGGCTAACAAACTTGAAAGTGATGTTTTTGTTAGTTGGTATTTATTTGCGGTTCTTAATATTATATAATTTATTTAATCGTAAATAAAGTTTAGATGAAAATGGAACTTTCGGTAAACAAGATACACTTCTAGTTTATAAACTTGTCTCAAGTCATTTGAAATTTTAGGATAGAAAGTATAAAGATTAAAGTAACAGAGGGAAAGTTTCTGGCACCACTACTTTTTCTTGTTTGTTTTGTCGATAAATAGCAGCCCCTTTAACCCAGGATAAATTGACATGCATAATTACTCCTCACTTCCGGTCACGATATAAAGAGTTCACACAGCTCATTTTTGTATTACAAATGAGCAACATGTGCATTTCAATCAGTAGTGTGAGTCAGAGTTTTCATTTTTCATTTCCGCAACATGTTCCATTCAGCAAACTTTTAAATTAGTGTTTTACATGAACGGGTTTAAACCGTTTCATGAATACGGTAACTGATAGTTCAAATTTCTTATTTTTGAGAAGAAATTACATTTGCTGAAAATAAAAAAATAAAAATGAAACAAACATGATTATCGTTATATTAAAAAATAATGTTCATAATTTAATTTTTTACTGCGGTTTGTCGCAGGAGTCTGTGATTATCTTATAGATGAGAAAGTTTATTTTTAATAGTGGAAAATAAATATTATTTTATTTAATACATATTTGTAAATCTATATGCATATAGATCTTTGTTTTATACATTGTATTGTCCTAAAGAAAATTTAAATAGGCCTCCAATTTATGTGATATATTATGAGTATGATGACAAGTAGAACAAAGACTGTAGCTGTAACACACTGGTAGGGTGTTATCCCTATTTGTTTAGTTTAAAATAAGAATGAGTTATTTTGTGTAAGCTTTGTACTTTGTGTTGATATTATTGTAAAGTCTAGATATTAGGGAGGTTAAAACCTACAAATTGTTCAAATATTAAAGTGTACAGCAATCAGTCAATATTTATTTTTGTTAAATCGGTTCTAAAGAGTTTTCGTTAATAGGAAAGTAGGACTGAAAAAGCATACCTGCTACTTTAGGGCTTGTATTGTAGTAATCAATAATGTATAAATAAAAAGCACATTTTATTTTTCTAATAATAATAATAATAATAATAGTTAAACGTATTTAGGTTAAAAATTCTTTTTGAGGAGAATCGATTCAATTCGACAAGGGTGCAGAAGAACCTTAATACTTAGAATTCCTACTTATATATTGGCACTGTATATACATCCTCTAGGCAAACAACATTTTCTCTTTTCCGAGCAGGTACGCTAATACATACATTTTCTCACACGAATACATTTAAAATATCTCATAAAATTAATACTTGCGCGCGTGATGACATTTTAAACATAATAATATATTCAATCCAGGACGTACGCCAAGTCGGCACAACCTAACCTTCATCAGACAAACTGACGACAGCATCACAACGATGTCCGAGTACCTAACGATATGTTGGAATGTGTGTACTTTATTTGGACTTAAAACTTCTTGTTGACAAATACGGTGTTTTATCGGATGTAACTGTCATTGAACTTAGCAGCAACCGTGCTACAATTAATTAATACGCTCGTGGAACTGTTTCGCAATTGAGTAGATAAGAGGATTTTAACAAGCAAACAATTTAATGTTAATGAGTAATCCATTAAGGTTAAGCTGATGTTCTTTGTAAGAAACAAGTAGTACTCCGCTCCGCCCAGTTGAATAAGGAACGCCTTCTTGCCATTTTCAGGATTTACAGGGAATAAACAAATAAAGTAGGCCTTCTTTGGATAAAGTTCCCGCCTCGCTTACATTCACAAAGTTCCTTTCTTTGACCTGTAAATAAAATAATATTTATCGCACTTTAAAAATATGAAATAAAATTCTGCAAACTGGTTTTTGTCTACACTAGTTAATAAAAGAGAACACAGAAATTTTGTTGTTCTTGATTTAATAATTATTCAAAATAAAAATGCAGGCCTTGAAGCTAAGATGTTACCGTAGGCTACCTGATTACGAAGTTTAAGGTATGTTTAAATCCGAATAGATACCGTAGATTATTGGTTAGTTGAAATTAAACGTTTAATTTTAAAGGCGTCGTAGTTCGTCAATACATTTGGCCTTAAACTCACAAACAAATATGTTAACCCTCTGTGAATCCGAAGAGGTCACAGTCCAGGCTTTAGAAAAAATGTCAGTGTCAGAACAGCTGGAGTGCTAAGAGAAGATATAAGTTGTGTTATCAGTTAATGAGAAGTGTCAGACCAGAAGCAATCAGGATGCATTGTCCTTAGGAAAAGTTAAATTCAGCGTTGAAGTTAAACAATTACTGTTCTTAGCGAGGTATTTTCTACTATTTCCTGGCGTTTTCTGTTTAAACAGGGTGCAAGCATAAGCGCTATGTCGTAGGAAGTAAATCTCATCTTGACGTCTTTTTTCAACCTACTAATGAAGACGGGCATAGTAGATCTGGACTCATTTTATTAACTTATATAAAAGTATCTGGGATATGAATTACTGCTAAGGTCTTCGCTGTTGGGCTAGAACTATCACAAACTATCCCTAAGATCGAAGCCTCCTAAAAGTAGGTTTGTCAAAACACTGATAAAACAGGAATAAGACAAGTGTAACGCTTTTGAGCCAATAATAAGCGTTCCATAATGCCAATTGACCACAAAAAGTTAACCATTTCCCCACACCTTACTGCTTTATTTGGCAACAATTATCATGTGTATAAACGGTCGCGCTACGTAGTGATGTTTTGTTCATTTATAGATTTTGACATTAGTTAGACATTAGATATTAGCACGTCTGGGTATAAGTTATTATCACTATGGCCTTACTCTTCAGTATTGCTTAACTGTTTTAAAATTACCAAGACAAATAAATTAGATTTTTTAGATTACAATTATTTCTCTACATAGCACATAAAGACTTTTAATGTTATTATAATAGATGAGATTTTACTTTTACTGGTCATGAGGCATGTCTCGTCGTGAGAGAAGAATTTCAACTGGTGTGACAGTCGTGAGCAATCTGATCTGCCGGTCGTAAGTTAACTGCGTTTGCGAACAAAGGAAGCCACAGGCATAGCGTGTCGGATTTGAATGTTGGTGGACGCTTAAGACTATGTTGCACCTTTGCCGTGGATATATTTCCGACAAACTTTTCCTGTTGTCAATTTTTATCTCAGACTTACAGAGGTTTTTGAAAGAACATCTAGGTAAACTACTATCCATTGAAGACAAGAAAATGTTTACAAAACTAAAACAACATTTTGTGTTAAAATTCGTTGCGAAAAATGTTTTCGAGCAATTTTGGAGATTGGTAAATTTGTATTTGCTCCAGTCGAGAATAGAGATAAAAACCCTTCCTGTAATTTAACAATAAATGACTTTTGATTTTGAGGACTTTTTATACTTTTTTCGGCCATTCTTCCGTTTATTGTTTTATATATATTTTACGGTTTAGCCAGCGAAATCGACAAAGTCAATCGATTGTATGTTTTGTCAATTTCCATTTTATCATCACTATATATTTTAGTCTCCTTAACATATCTACTCTTCAAAAGACAATACAGTAGATAAGTACTTTTAAAGCAAAACAAACTTTCTTTTTTTGTAATGTTAGTACAGATTATCAAACCAACGTCATTGTTGGCAACCTACAATTAATACACAAGTAACTGTGGTGAGCTAAGACAATGCGTTTAGAAAACTAACGCATTAAGATCCACTTTCCCATCTGTTACAGCACTTTCCGTTGTTTTATCGTAAATATTCATCTTTATTTCATGCCAACTGAGTTTCGTATAAATATTTCCACTATTTCCCTTTCGTTTTCAGATCCGTTCGTTGTTTGTTGTAATTATAATTATTTTAATGCGATTTGTAATGTAATTTTCTTATCGTGATAGCATTTTGTTTACTGCATAACGTTCGAGTATCATACCGTGAAGAATTTACAACTTCACTGCACACAAACTGGATTGTGTTAAGTATTTCCTCTTTGTCGAAATTATTTTTTCGTGCAGTTTGCGTGAAATCGTTTGATGTATTTGGTTGAACGGGAACGATCAATTTAAAAATTGTCTAATCCAACTGTAGTAAAACAAGCCATCAGTAGCATTTTCAAAAAAAATCAATCTGAATTTTTTTACCATTTCTAAAGACTTTAAAAAGAATGCTGCCTGAAATTCCTAATCCATCGCTAAAATAAAATGACACTGCACCAAAACGCGTTGTCTGCAGTCAAATTAAAAATATATAAGTAACTTCGTCGCTAAAAATATTACAAAATTTCGTGAAAATTAAATTAAAAAACTGCTCTATTTTACTTTTTACACCAGAAGAATGCATTTACCACTCGAAAAATGTATCGCAGATGTCAAAAATAATTTCCAGTTTTGGTTAAATATCATTTATCTACTTTATTACTGACAACTTGTAGAATATCGCTGAAAATATTTGGAAAATACGTACGCACTATCTATGCAGACCAAGATATTGTTAAAGAATATACTGTGTTTTGTATCTATTTTAGTGAGAACGCCAACACTAATGGTCGACTATGCTTTTACACACAATCACACTTCGTTTTGAATGTAATAGACAACTTTACCAGCTAACTGAAATTTTTCTAAAGGATTTACAGTGGTGGGCGTAAACATTAATCTAGTAGCAGCAAGGTTGAGATGACATCAATAATGTTACAGTAGTAGAGGTGAAAACACAACTTCTAGATTCTTTATAGTGTATTGACAGAGGAAGGTTCATATCCTAAGAGAGCATACTAAATTAATGCCGAAATATCTGACTTAACTCCACAACATTGTCAAGCGCAATTTTAAAGCAAATGACCTACATGGCAGCAGTTCCCCACTACCTATTCGTTCAATTAACCCGAAAATACTATTTCACATTCCAAGCTTAACGATGTTTTACTTGTAAAGACATAAAATAACAAACGGTATACATTATTAAAACTGTACACTTCACACATATGGGCACATGAAAAACGTTGGAACACATAAATTAAAATACAAAAAATGTTTCTCGGCCTTTCTTCCACATAATCTGAATCACAACTGAAGTGGGTTGTTAAATGTATGTTTAGGTTTGTCTGAATTTGTTAACTTTAGTTAAATCAGCAATCCTGGTGGCTGTACACATCATATTTAAAGAAACAAGTTAAATTAACAAGAAGGGATTCCACCTTTGGACCCGGAGTACCATGATTGCCATATCAAGAGATTATGGAAAAGGTAAAAGAAAACGGCATCACAGGTGGTTACACTCCATTGATAGCCTGAATTTGACATCTAATCAGAACAATGCTGGGTCACGGCAGGCCAGAAGTGAGGTCGATCGTCTGTCTCCTAACTGGACACAACTTTTTAAAGAGACAAATCCATCAAATGGTATTGGTTTGTGATCCATTCTGCCAATTTTTTAGAAAGAAGAAGAAAATTCCATTTCTTATGTGAATATGATGGCCTGTCACCACTGAGGCATATAGATGGTCCGACGCAAAAAGGGTAGGTTCTGGTTGGTTAATGAGGCACAGAGGATATCATGGTTCAAGTGCAATCTTTCACGTTAACAGGTCAACAAAACTTCTATAATAATAATAACCGAAGTATCTTTTACCCGTGGGATATTCTAGACATAACCTCTAGCCTATACATGTACCACATCAAGTAAGCATTGACATCCAAACTTATACTTAACATTTATTAAATAGTAATTGAATCCAATTGTCCGCTTACTTATAACCGTCTACGCGTGTACTGCATTATTGTCAAGAAATTTGCAACCAACAAAGGTTGCGTCTAATAATCGGCGTATAATGATATCTTGTTATTGTAATGGTCCAACGAGATGTTATTAAATGGGACGTGAGGTTTGAGAAACATCGTTTAGCACCTGCAGGACTAAAAGGTTACGTTCTGTTGCCATTATAACGGCAGAGACTTTAGGACATGTATAACTATTAGTCATAACTAAAACAAATTTGAGGTTAGTGAAATTAGCTTCTAGTTTTGTCTGCCTAGTTACGTGGTGGGTTTAAGGTCCCTGGCCTGGCAATAGTATATTTAATTACTGTAGAGTTAGGCCTGAGTAGTAAAAATGTTGTTCATATTATCTTTCCGACTTCCGACTTTCGTTGTTGAATCCGACTTTCGCTTTATAAGGGACTATTATGCCGCCACGAGAAGCTATATTTGTGTGGTATGAGGGAAAGGTGATAGTTAGGCCAATGAATACTTAAATGTTCATTTAAGTATTACATTTAAGTATTCATTGGTTAGGCTGTATACTATACTCACTTTTCAAAACATCGACAGAAATTTAAAAATGGCGTGTGTGAGTTATAACAAATAATCACATTTTAGTGTGTTAATTTACAGTTCAGTATCTTCAAACCTTCATTTCAAATCTTATTTTACTGTCATGCTGTACTATACAATACAAAGAGAAAACTTTCTATATTTGTTTATTAATTTCACTACTCATCCAATTTTTATGAAATGATTTTTATTTTGTTTGTTCATTGTTGGTAAATAAACTTGTTACTTTTATTTATGTTTTAGTTAGTACTTTACTTGACTCATTTAATCGCTTATTGTTTGTAACAATTTAACTAAGTAATGTATGTAAACTATTAAAAATTACATTTTGTGTGGTACAACTAAAAATATATATTGGGAGGTTTATACATGTAGCTAGTAGGTGGAACTCGTACGTTTTGTTTTAAAATTTAATGATTTCTTGAAACTCTTGTAAAGGTATCCTTAGTTAACCTTTCGATCTGGTAAACAGCAATTAAACTGTGTTTTATTTACTTCCTATAACTGACAGCAGCAGTTGCTGTTATTTGATTCAAGCATCGTTTTGTACATAAAAAAATATATTTAATAGGTAGTATTATACATCAGCTTACTTGTGAAACATTCGGCGAATAATTTGGAAAATAGTTCAGTATACTCTATGACCTACAACAATCACGCAAAATAAACGAAGTTTCGAATCTCTGATATAAGAATCATAGAATCCCCAAGACAGCAAAAATACGGACAGAAAAAAATACATACACAAACCCAAAAATCGCAACAATTTGTTTTTAGGAAATTTTGTCCTGTATAATATTATAAAGTTTACAAAAACTAATTTAGTATTTTAAAATGTCTTAACATTTTTCTTAAATTGCTCACTTTTACAATCTTCCAAATAAAAATTTGTTTTTGAACGTAAAAACTGTTTTATAGTTTCATGTAAAAAACCTTTTTTGCTACATTTTACATATTTTTTATTTATCAACAAAATGTTTTTTTATTTTTCCAAAAGCCCTACTTTTGAAACTTTTATTTACAAAAAACAAAACGGAGAAAATTTGTCTAAAATATTATGTCTACATAACCTTGTTCTGAGTACATTTCCGAACAAGAAAATATATGATAATGTATACTTAACTTGAATGGCATAGATTCTATAGATGTGTAAAAGATATTATGAGCAAGTAGTAAAAAAGGCATATCAGTTGATGAGGCGTTTTCGCCAGGGATGGAGAGAATTTTAACTCCAAAAGAAATAGTGTTGCTTTATACTGCCGTAAGTCTGTAAGTTCCCTGTGTAGTTGTTTAAACAACTCGACAGAGTTTGATTTATAAACTATAACTAATTATGATGATAATGATTAATGATGATATAAGCTATGTTGAGTGTCGTGAAAACAATGTGGCATTAGCTGGGAGAAGAGAAAGTGTTCAGTACATATTATCAATGTATGAACATTTTGGAATAAATTAAGGGGATCCGCCACTATCTATAACTTTTTTTTTGTTTCTTTGCCAATTTTGATTTTGAGCATTATAATATGTTAACAGGGCACTAATTAGAGGATTTATACTGAAAAATAAAACAATATTTTTTTTATTATTATTTTTATTTGGTTTTTAAACTTTTTTTCGAGTTTTCGAAAATTTGATATATCTTCATTGTTTATTAAGTTATTCTAATGAACTTTTTTTTATTTTGATCTACATAAAATAATGAAAATTTTGCGGTATCTAAACCTTCCTAACCCAATTACAAACAAAACCACAGGTTAAATAAGAAAATTATAGATTTTTGCCAAAATAATTGTATATTTTTATTTTTAAAAAATTAATCAATAGTGATAAAAGGTTCTAGATACCGCAAAAACTTCATTATATTACTATAGAAAAGTGGTAAAAATTTGAAAGGCATAGGTCAATTAGTTACAATTTTATTCAACAAAACATATTTAAAAATACAGTTTCCGGTAAACGGCGTTTAAAGATAAAAATTGAGTGCAAGATGTAAAAATGTCCCTTAAAAGCTCCCTGGTTCATATGTAACTCCTTCCCTGGCTTTCTTATGCTCTTCCTCTTTTAGTTTGGCATATTTGAGTACTTTTCTGTATTTTTTGTACTTCTCAGTACTGCGAGCTTTACGCAGCCGCAGGCGAACGTCGTCCTTTTTCTTAGCGAGGTCGACAGTTTTTATTCCAGGTGACACTCCTGATTTTTCCAGGAGCATACTCACTGTCATCATGTATCCTTTATTATAGATGCTGATTCGTTCTGCTATTCCAGCATCAATTCTAACTTTTCCCGTGAAAATGGTTTTCGGGCACTTGCTCCAAACATTATTATGTAAATGGAGTTACATATATACAAAACCTGTATATTTATATATATATATATATTTATATGATTTTTTTTTATACATAATTATGTTTCATTCTTATGCACTTCAAAGCTACTATAGCTGTATGCATAATTATAATAATGTAAGATATAATAAACCATTTGAATGGAATTGGAATGTGCATTGCGAAACTATAGGATTTCTCCGACCGAAAATAAGCGGTATAGCTAACGCTGGTCGATTTTTTCCCCCAATGAAATAGTACTCAGATTAACTTGAAACTTTGTACACATGTTTAAATCAACACTAGCTACAAGAAAAAAAAAAAATATAAATGTCAAAAAAATTTGAAAATCGCAAAAAAGATAGCGGCGGATCCCCTTAACAGAACTGCTGGTCGCATACTGTGACTATATGGACCATCCGGAATCATAGCGTAAACGTCCCACCACGTGGTTACAGACTGTCTAAAAAGTCTAGTGAGAAATTGAAAACGGAGCTATTGTAAATCGATCAAGTGCGACGTCTAGCTATTTGTCCATGAAGTCACGATACATTTTCCATTTAGCACACTATGTAAATGATGGCATTGTTTGTTTTATATTTAGGGGAGTGGCGTAGTTGGAACCTTTAACGAAAACTGCGAAAGGTCAAGCCTATATATAGTGTGCTGCTTATTCCGTCTTAGTTATTCCATCTGACAAAAAGTAAAGCTATAAAAAATGATTGGTAAGAGTTTTAAGTAGTTTTCACTCATCTCAATATCGTTAATATTCGAGTAATTATGTGTTATCTTAAAACAAAATATTGAAAAATAATATCGTTTTCAAAACTAACTAACAAAAAGTTATCAGTTAGGGTATCTTATCTTCTAAAGCGAGAGATAATTGTTTGTCTGCTAAATGGATCTGGAATCTCCGTCTAAGGATTTTTCATTTTTTGATTTTATATGGGGCTTTTGGCCACGAGAAATCGATTGGAAATGGTCACCAGTCTGGGAAAATTCGTTTTCTACGTCTTTTTATTAAATTAAAACGTGAAATTTGTCCATTTTAAACAATACAAAGCACAGCTGATGCAAATGTTTTCAATGCCATTACAATAATCATCTGCTTTCTTTTAAACTGTATATTTTATTATAGGTAAGCCTAATGATGTATCTATTTATAGTTACCATGGTAACGAATACTTCTGCTAAATAAACATACTTTTTATTTAGTTGTTTAATGTTATAGGCCTACCTTAACGATGTTCACGGAAATTTGCAATAATAGTTATTGACGTGAGCGAACTAGGCCCTAGGCCTAAATCGATATTGAAATATTAAACTTTAATTTAGGCCTGACTTATTTCTGAGGCATAGCGTTGAGATTATGGTTAATCCTTTAAACTGTATTTTTATTACAGGTAATCCTAATGTTGTATATACCCTTTATTTAGTTGTTTAATGTTATAGGCCTAACCTCAAAACTCAATAATCCAATATTTATTATTGAAATCATAGCCCTGCTTATAATCGAGTTTTAGCTCGGTCTCCTGGTACTGTTTAATAAAATAGGATTTTTTTCAATTAAGCTCTTCTGCGAGAATCTGTATCTCTTGTGTTTTTTAAATATTTTTTACAACAGCTATTGTCGCCTAATGAATGGAAAAGCAGTTTAGCTTGTATTACTTTCTCACTATACTATACAAAAATCGATGATTAGATTTTTGTAGAAATTTCCGTTTTGGGACCCCTGAGTCCAAACAAGTGTTTTTTTACAAAATGTCTGTGTGTCTGTATGTCTGTATGTATATAAAGCTAGAGAGAAAACTATTCTATCGATTTCGAACACATTTTCACCAAACATGTCAATTAGGCCTGTATAAATGCACGTGAAAAGTTTAATGTGTGTATACTGTGCGTTGTTTAAATTGTGTTTTAGTTTGCAAAAAGTTTCTTTATTTCTAACGTCACACGAAAACGAAACATTAGATTATTGGTTTAACTAAGTGTTCTGTGGTTTTCTATTTAAGTTTGTATATAGGCGGTTCATAATTATGTTTTTCGTACACTGATAGTGGCAAATGTTCGGATAATTATAAAAATATTATGAAATTGTCTAAATTATTTCATTTTGGACCTCTAAGCTCTTATTTTAATTATTAGTTCTGTTTGGACTCTAAGAATGTTCGATCCCTCCTTATTTGGACGAGTACAACGTTGGTTATCTAATCCTCACCTTATTTAGCCTAATTACTTTATTCAACAAATCTCACTGTCGGTGGTAATTCAATCAATTATTGAGTCAGCCGGTTTAGTTAGGTTGTAGCTAAAATATTACAAGAATCCCCATTTTGCGTAGTCATGCGGGTCGCAGAGTTAATCAACTGCCCCACTTATTACAATCTCTATATTAACTGGCTTCACCTTTTAATAACTAGTCACAGCTAGGTCGTTAGTCAGGGGGTGTAGCAAGTACAGGATCAACTTGCTTAGCATTCAAGGAGTATATATATAGTCGGCTATTTATTGCATCGAGAACAGCTCCATGAACTTTGTGTATTTTACGGTCGTACCTCACCTCGGCCGTTGATGAACTCCTGGGACGGAGAAATCGTAGACCCAGAGACGTAAGAACAAGTTCTGGAAAATCGATTCATTCTCTTTTTTAGCCATTTAAAAACGGTCCAAGGATCGGTTCAGCTTCGCCATTGTATATTCTCCAGTACAAGGAGACTTTCTGTTTCAGAATTTCAATAAATAATAATTTTGTATATTATTTTAGATATTTTCTACTTAACAATAAAAAAGTATTGACTATAATATACTAATTTAAAAGTTTGAAGTGAATTTTATGAAATTTGGAAACTAAAAGAATAATATTTTAACTCATTATAATACAGGACAACAAACAATATATTAAATAAAATAAATAGCAGTTTCTTTATACATTTTGTATTAAAATCTTATGTTTAAATAATAGTCTACAAGTTGACTTCAATATCCAAAGAAGGTTGTTCAGTATTAGTATCTATTTGCAGATTATTTTCTATATTATTATTGCAATCAACGTTATTATTTTTCTTTCTGAACTATATTATGAGGGTCAACGATTTCCTTGTTGTCAGAAGAACTTTTATATTAAATTACGTTCCTAAGTAGATCGATAAAATCTTGTTAATTTTCATAATTATACTTTCATTTATTTATAAAATTAAAATGAGATTTTCTTTTATATATATATGTGACTAGGGGAAACCCATTCGTGCTCCTCGCGCCAACCCCGTTGGGACCTTCTATTCACATAATCATGTTATGTTTTCTTTATAATAAATGTGTAGGATTAATAATAACCCCAAAGCTAAGATGGTAAATAATGTTAAATGTTCAAATCAAATTATTTCGAATATTTTATAACAGTAGTTATAATAAAGTTTAAAAGAACCAGCAGGGCTCAGGTCTACACTTTAATAAAAACCTAACGTAAAAGTTAGAAATACAAATAATTGCTTCAAAGTTTGAAATCAGGTATAAATAGAAATATTAGAGCAAATATCTGTTTTATCTGTTATTTTATTTAATTGGTTGCTATGGTAATTCATGTAAATACATTCAAGAAATATGATGTGTTGGGTCATCAGTCTAGGCCTAACCTAAGAGTTTTTTCCGACTAAATTTACAAATATTGAAATACAAAATGTTTTTATTAAAATGAATATTAGCCTATGTTACTCAGAGATAGTAAAGCTTTTTATTAGTAAAACTAATTTTTCAATCGGTTCAGTAGTTCCAAAGATTACCCCCTACATGCAAACAAACAAACAAATTTTATCTCTTTACAATATTAGCATAGATAATGCTGCGTTAATGAAGAATTAGAAACGAACAAAAGTATCTCGGAAAAATAAAAAATTGAATTTTCTATTTTCGTATAGGAAAACCCCCAATGACGAGAAAATGAAATAAAAGGTAGTCTAATTATTGTTCGGAATGGCGGGAAAATGAATATTTCTGAAAATAAGATCTTGACCAATGTATTTGTCGTATTGGAAAACTTCTGATGCCAAAGTTTTAAAAAATCCTTAGAGCAGTTTTAGAGATTTCTTTTTTCATATTAGAAAACGTGAAATAGTACTCAGAAAAGCAGAACAGTAAACTTTTAGTATAGGAAAACCCCTGAATTAAGAGTTCTCGTGAAAATTCCGTATACCGTACTTTAAAGGTTTAAAGCATGATAATGCTAATCCGCATATATTCCAATAATAAAAATACAAAATATTTTACTATACATTTCTGAGGCTTAAAGTTTGTTGTAAATAAAATATAAAAAGTTTGTTCTTTTATAAATCCTGTTGTGTATCGTTTGAAAGGGATTTATTTAAGCATAAAAAAACTTTAATTTTGTAGTTTTCCAGAAAAAAAATTATTTTTGGAACATTCAGTGCCCAAACCTGAGAACGATCGGACCTATTTTAAATAAAATCATTATACTTCCATGATGTCGTATCGAAATGTATGACAACATCCATAAAACTCGGATCACTATTTCCAAATTTATGAGCTAACACACATACAGACAGAGGGGCGAGTTTTATTTAGTACAGAAATATAATTATTTCATTCTACTATCTGTTATATCTATTATAAAGTGTTTTTTCTTTCCCCCTTCCTTGAATTGTATTATTGAAACTATTAAAGACATCTACAACTTACTTTCACCTTACCGTATAGCCAGCCATAACAGCATGATTATTTCTTTTACCAGATTTGATGCAAAAATACGTTAAGAGAATGCTCCCATCTCTTCAACAATTGCAGTAATTTGAAACAATGGAGAACGGCAGTAATTTTCTATTCAATTTAAAATAGTCAACTAACCATTCGATCGTAAATAATAATTTTATAACTCGGGTTTCTTCAGTGCAATTTATTTTCCGACACTCCTTGATAAAGTAGAAAAGTTTATATTTCGTTAAATGTACATTTCGTTCATAAATCGCTATTTCCCTTGAAATTGATGAAATGATTGCACAAATTCGTTTTACACTAAGGCATGAAAAGCTCTAGAGATTTTACAGGGGTTTATCGTAATGATATCAGAATATTGTCAGGACTTTCAAACTTAGTTCAATTTAAAACATTCATTCGACTTTATAACGAAAGTGTTATGAACAAATTTGTGAAAGAAATTACGAGTTTATGCATAAGAGAGTGAGGTGTTATTTAAGATTTTAGTAGTTATAAAATGAAGAAGCATGATTAATTAAAAAACATAAATTAAACAACAAAAGGAAAGAATAACAAACTACGGTGTCCGTATATCTGTTGACTTGAGAAAATTGAATTGAAAATTACGCGTCAAAGCTGTAGTGTTTTCTTTGCAGGAGTGATTTAATTTTGTGTTACCAAAAATTTCAAGAAGATCCCTGAAATAGCATCATACCACTCACCACCCATTAGTATACTTATTTTCAAAATTACATTATGTAAATAATCACATCATCAACTAAACATTAGCATAAGGAATTATATTCACTTATATTTAAGAAATAGACATTTTATTTAAAATAGAAATAAAATAAAATTTAAAGAAGTAGGTTGATAGACAACAATGGACTAAGGCATTATTCGGTGTAAAATGAACACAAACAACTTTCAAGACGTATGCATTTGTTACGTTGTACAGTATTTCATTTATGTACATATTTTGTCCAATTGGTGTTTTCCTTATATGCATTATTTTTTAATCCATATAACACTAATTATTATTAATTTTAATAACGACGTTGAAATAAAGACTGTCACTAAATAAATTACCACACACACATTTGTTAAAAAGATTGAAGCCTAAATCTGATATACATATTTAAATTTCCAAATTATAAATAAGTAATTAATTTTTTTTTAATATTTTGAGTTAGATAAATCTTGTTAATCATCAATGTATTCAGTCTTTATTTCAGATTTCCTTTAACGGAATATTTCAATCATTTATCGCATTAGTTAGCCGGAACAAACGTTAAATTCGTTTTTTCTTAATATTTAACAATTAACGTAATAATGTTTTTAGTTAATAGAAAAAAATCATCACATAAAAAGATTGTTTTCTTAATTTTCGTCATCATTTGTTTATACAACTTGTTGTATTACTTATACACGGTTGTAAATAAATATTGATCTTAACTTGTGAAGAAGGATATACTTTCTATCGTGTATAAATATACGACACACTGTTAAGTTAGTTATACTTTGATTATTGTTTTGTGCTTCATTAAAGATAGCGTCATTGTCATTGAAATGCTTTTGAGTAAATAAACGAAATAGTTGTGAGATTATGTTTTCAAGTTTTATTCTATCATTTACTTGGTTGGTTTGTTAAAATTTAATCGATGATCCAAATCGATTACTCATGAAAAACAATTTAAACAGGAATTACAAAAAAAAAAAGAAAAAGTTAGTTGTGAAATATTGAGTTTTATCCATATGACACTTCAAGGGCGCAGTTTCAGAAAATCAGCCAGGTATAAGTAAGTCCTTTGGCGAAAATTTTCAGTCATTTAAATGTTAATTCATCTTTTTCCAATGGTTTTCCCATTTTTTGATACTCAAATTCGGAAAGTAATTTTATATTCATACATTATTAAGGTCGTCTAGGAATCGTTAGGAGTAAAATCATCATGTACCTACAAACAGAAATTTCAAAAAAATATAGTGATTTTGTGACTATAGCTTGGGTGACCATTATTCTAACTATAATGTAAACATCAGAATTTTAGATACAAACCATTTTTTTGGCTATTCGAGAAGAGAACAATTGAGAAATGTACAATATAAAACGAAATGTTGATACTGGTATTTAATTTTTAATTCTGAGAAAGAACCGTTGCCTTTTATTTTTCTAATACTACTTCAGAGCCATTTTGACTTAATAAAAGTACATGACGAATTTTAAAATCTCTCTTCGCTTTCCAAATCCGAAGTAAAAAATACGGTTCCTTTAAAAAAAATGCAAGTTGTCCATGTGTCAACATTTTCAACTTTTATCGAAACATTTTTCCAGACAATCCACCGCTGAAGATTTAATGGTTCTTATACATTACTATCGACTAATGAAGAACATAAAAAGAGTATATGCAATCTCGTACAGTATTTGTGTTAGTCCAGCTCTTGGGGCCTGAGGTATACCAAAGTATTTACGTTCTGAGAATTTCCACACTTAGAAGTAATTGTTTAGTTATTTATTTTTTAAATACAAGGACAGGAAATACGCCAGCGTCGTATTATCAAGAAGCACACCGTTAATTAACACGTTCATTGCTAAGGACGCACATTTGAGCTTGACACTGAACACTAGAGAAGCGACCGACGCACAGTGCATTGCGTGCTTCGCACGCCAATTTTAAGCCTGTGTGCTATAAACGCACATGTGCGTTTGCTTTAAAATATTAGTGATTATTACGTAGAAAGGTTCAAAAATAAAAATAAAGTAATTTCTACTCATTTAGACTATAAATATAAAAAATAAAAGGTCACCTCCTAGCATAGGAAATACGAAATTTGCCTAGTAGTGAACGTGTTGCATATTTGCAACTTTAATTTTTATATTACGTTTTCATAATTTCATAATAACAACTTATTAGATTCCTTTCACGTAAAACCCCCACTTCTGTAGTACTCATAAGAAGATAGCAGAGTGGCGCAATGGTTAAACGCTCTCGTCCAGTTTGCTTCATTTGCAACCTCCTACACAGTTGATATGTTCGAGTAAAGGTACTGGCACTATACGCTACTCCCCAATCTGTATTAGATGTCTGACATACAGTAAAAACGTTATAACAACATTTTTTTTAAACAATAAGAACACAAATTCAATGTATTAATTAAAATACTACTTCTTTGTCGCTAAAAATAACTAGCTTATTATTAACTTCGAATCTTCCTTGGAAAGGAATTTAGTAAAATGGAACTAGCTTCAAAACTTGTTTGCGTTGACGATTCACGACAATCATTTAAGTAAAAATAAATCATTCGCTGTATCTCGGAAACGAAACGATTCCAACCACGCGAGTAATGATTTAATTGAAGTTCTTGATAAATATCCGTCGTGTTTTTATAGAAACAAGTTCGTTTTCCGTTGCCAATTAGTTCGCAGATATTTACTGAAGAGGGCATTTCACATTCCCGAGAAGCTGAGCGGGTACTTTAGTTTAGAGCATTGCGTTTAATCCTCTTTATTTCACTGATCTTTGATTAATTTACAGCTGTCGTACCTGACTTTGCCCTTATAAGGCAACAGAAGTTTGCTAGAATTTTCAGGAGTTAATTCAAGGTATTTGTCTAAGGGTGACAAATCTAGCGAAAATCTTGTTTTCTCATTCTGAGTATAAAAGCGAAAAACATAGATCACAAATAAAAATAATACGATCACGCAGCTGAACAGCTGACGTAAGTTTAGCGAATTTCCAAATTTAATTTAAATTTATATGTTTTAGGGTTTTAACCAACAATTTGGGTCTACTCACGAAGGCACTGAATAAGATGGCTGCGTGTACGAAATATATTAGTAGAATTTGTTTGTACCTAAGCCTTCGACTCATGCGCATCGCTCACAGCGTACAAACTAGGCCATTGTTCCTCGGATGAGAAGATGTCCCCACGGTAAAATTCCCCCACGTGATTTTGAACCGGGTATTTTTATGGTATTTTACTTTTGATCGATTTTGGGAGAACCAAGCGAGCTATAAGGTAATGTAAAAAAATATGTGGAGAATAATTTCCTACATTAATTTTTTTAGCTGAAACTCTAAAAAAGTTTCATTCTAAGAAAATAGTTACTTCCGGCCAAAAAACGTGCTTCCGATTGTTTTTTTGCTAACGAACTCGTCCGAGCGAAGTAGACAACCAAGTCGCTTGACCTAGTTCGTTAGTCAAAAAATCCAACAACCAGAACAACCTTTTTGAGATTATTCGCACTAGTATGACACTTTTTTAGGGTTTTATATAAACAAAATAAGTGTAGGATAATATTCTGCACATTTTGGTTTGTTTACACGACCTTATAGCTCATTTAGTTCCCTTAAAATAAATGTATACGTAAAATACCATAAAAGTACCCGGTTCAAATCCACTTGGGGACTTTACCGTGGTGCATCTGCTGATCCAAGGCCGATGGCCAAGTTTGTACGCTGCCAGTTGAATGAGACGACGCTGGAGGTACAAATAAATTCTACTAATATATTATTATTTCCGTTCACGAATTTAACTATTCACAAAAAGTTTCGTGAGTAGACCAATTTCCAAAATTGTTGGTTGAAACCCTAAAACACGTAAATTTATTTTATGAAATTTGCTAAACTCACGTCAGCGGTTTAGCTTCGTAACCGAGTTGTTTCATATAATATATAATAATATTATAAAGAGGTAAAGTTTGTTTGTTTGTTTGTTTGTTTGTTTGTATGTAGGGGGTAATCTCTGGCGCTACTGAACCGATTTAAAAAATAGTATTACTAATAAAAAGCTACACTATCCCTGAGTAACATAGGCTATAATTCATTTCGGTAAAAACCTTTTTTTATTTTAATATTTGTAAATTTAGTCGGAAAAAATCTTAGGTTAGGCCTGGAATGATAAACCAACACGTGTATTTACTTTATTACCATAGCAACCAATTGAATAAAATAACAGATAGTATAGATGTTTGCTTCAATATTTCCATTAACAGCTGATTTCAAAATTTGAAGCAATTATTTTTGTATTTCTAGCTTTTAGGTTAGGGTTTTAAAGTGTAGACCTGAGCTTTGCTGGTTCTTTTAACTATTATTAACAGCTGTTATAAAATGTAAGAAATAATTTGGTTTGAACATTTAACATTATTTACCATCTTAGTTTTGAGGTTATTATTAATACTACAACTTTATTATAAATAAAACATAACGTATGTTTTTAGAAGGTTCCATTGGGGGTTGGCGTGCGAAGCACGCAGGGGTCTCCCCTAGTTTCATATAAAATTCCTTTTTAAATGTTCTAAATATTAATTGTAGCTTTTTAATTTAGTTTGTGCATTTTGTCAACGTTTTTTTTGTTTTGTTGTATGATACAACTGAAGTAGATCTATGCGTTTTCATTTGCATAGGTTGGTAACTCAGCCTTGATAGAAAAAGTAGTGGTATTTTAAAATTTCACATAAATTTGTCAAATTAACACACACAATTAATTGTTGAAAACCCCTAACATTGTCAGTAATTTGGTCAAATAAATTTTCAATTTGGTCAAACGGTTATAAACATGGGACCAACAATGTAATAATACTGTAATTAGATAGTGCATGCATTGGAAGCATTTCTTTTGGACAAAAATTTGATCAACTTAGAAGTAAATTTAATTACTCTACCCTATTAAAATAATGGAGACTAAACTTCTTTTTTACTACAAGACTATTTCGAAATACTGCACTGACGATATTACCAAATTTTTAAATCTAACGCTATGCAAACAGAACCTGCTCGAACATTAAATTATATAACGATAAAAAAAGACACTAGAGACATCATTAAAATCATTACAATAAGTTACTACTATCAATAACACACTATAGGCTAAGTTACGTATTCTTGACCTCCTGAGGAAGACCAGCTGTCGCGGTTTCTTCTCCAGTGACACGTTCCATTCCAGTTTCCCAATTTGTACAAACCAACATCGTCTTCTTCTACTGTTGAATATTACGCATACCCCTACGACCTCCGTAGTACGTCGTATCCGGTAATTCAACTTTTCCGAGTATTCGAGGAACTCTCACGTTTT
>JAGFPH010007865.1:0-61322 GCA_018207615.1 Philaenus spumarius | reverse complement strand
TCAAAATATCACAGATGTTTAGTCGAAGCTCAAATTTAGATTGTTCATATTATTCAAAATGGAATTAAATTATGGTTAGATATTATTACCTTGAAATTTTATGTTTGATTCAATTTTATTGTATGATGATTCTTTATGTGTAGTTTATGAGATGCTGTGTGATCACGAAGCTGATAGGTGTACTGTAAATTTTGTACTACTTTCTTCTCTTCTGTTCATCTTGCAGTCCACACGAATCTTATGAACTATAACTACTATGTTGAATAATAAAACGAAAACCTTTTTTTTAAATTATTTAGGAGGAAGACAAAAAGAAAATTGAGTGTGTTCAAAATTCACTGCCAAAGAATGAAACTGTTGTTCCGTTGAAATCCACTGATCAGAAGCCAGAAGGCAAAAAGAAAACTGAGTGTGTTCAAAATTCACTGCCAAAGAATAACACTGTTCTTCCGCCAAAATCTATCCTTCAAAAACCATTGACAAAGGTTTGTACTTTAAAATATAGATGCCATTAATTTTTTTTTTAATCCAGTTCTTAAGATATGTTTTGTTTAGTGCAATTGAAACTCAACGGTGATCATTCATGTCTGAACAGCTGTCTAGAGCAATGGCTCTCAACCTTTTAGTCACTGCGACCCCAATTTTAGGATGAGTATTTTGTCAACCCCCTCAAGTTATAATGTTAAAAAAATAATAAAACAACTAAAATAGATATAATTTTTTACTCTTAACAATCATGTGCAACTTATTAATTAACATTATACAGAGGTAAAGTATC
This sequence comes from Philaenus spumarius, assembly GCA_018207615.1. Taxonomy (NCBI): domain Eukaryota; kingdom Metazoa; phylum Arthropoda; class Insecta; order Hemiptera; family Aphrophoridae; genus Philaenus; species Philaenus spumarius. The sequence goes on along the minus strand of JAGFPH010007865.1, from coordinate 60,544 downwards.
TGGGAGTGATGCTGGACCAGAGGCTGAACTTTTGTGCACGACTTAATCGAGTGATCGATAGAGGTAAGTGGACACTAATGGTGAGCAGGCGCATGGTGGGGCGGACATTGGGGTTGAAGCCAAAGCTGACCTGGCTTTACACCTCTGTGGTAAGACCGGCCATGACGTACGGCGCCATTGTATGGTGGACAAGAACAGAGGTCCAGGGTATGGTGGCGAGTCTGGCGAGAGTTTTTAACGTCTTGCCTGTCTTGCTATCACGGGAGCAACTAGCAGTGCCCCCATTGCCGCTCTGGACTGCTGTCTGGACCTTCTTTCACTTGACCTTTTTATTAAGGCTTCAGCAAGGAAGTGTGATTATCGCCTTCAATGTGAGGAACTCTGGAAACATGGCCCAAGGAACTTGGGACACTCCAGAATAACAACATTGGTTGCCGTAGATCGGACGCTCGACATGATCTCGGACCACATGAAGATCAAGTACTCTTTCTCAAAACCTTTCCGAGTGGTAATACCAGATCGCGAAGAATGGTCTGAAGAAAGGAGACCCCTCCCTTAGTGTGAGCTAAAGTGGTACACGGACGGCTCAAAAACAAAGGGGAATTCAGGTGCAGGAATCTGTGGTGGAAACCCAAGGCAGGAATGTGTGCTGCCGATGGGGGAAAACCCAAAAGTATTCCAAACAGAAATTACAGCTCTACTGGAATGTGCCAGAGAGAATCTTAGACTTGGTCATATGAACAGAGAAATTTGCATTTATACAGATAGCCAGGCAGCTTTGAAAGCCCTGAGCTCAAATGAGTTCAGGTCAAAACTAGTCTGGTTATGCGTCGAATCCATGAAACAGCTTATGGGTCTCAACGAGGTTACACTCTGTTGGGTACCAGGACATGTTGGAATAGATGGAAATGAATGTGCAGATAAGCTGGCAAATAAGGCATCAGCTTCTGAATTCACAAGACCTCAACCTTTCTGTGGCATACCCAAGACGACAGCTATGCAGGTAGTTGCTGACTGGGCAAGACTGGAAAGAGGTGGATGAGCATCCCTGGATTGAGGATGAGCAAACTTTCACTTCTTGGTCCATCAAGACAAATTGCATCAGACATTCTGTCATTAAGTAGGTGCAAGCTAAAAGAGGCTGTTGCTCTAATCACAGGACATGGCCACCTTAGGAAACACATGAGGAACATGGGAATTTTCACTGGAAATGTGGCCTGCAGGAGGAAACCGCAGAACATCTAATCTGTGAATGTGAGAGGCTGGAACAGATCAGTTATGGAACCTTTGGTAAATTGAACAAAGGACAACCCATACCTTAAGACAATCTTGTTAAAGGATACTTAAGTTCAATGGGCTTATGGATTTTGACAAGGGTAACTGAGGGATCAACATCCTTACGTGGGAGCGCAATAAACCCTAGAGGCTGACGTGTGTAAGATTCTGGACTGCCCACAGAAGAAGAAGAATTAACATTATTATTCATAACTTTAAATAAGACAATATATAGTAGATCCAGTGATTGTATACAGTTAGTTTTATAAAAAGTAGTCCGATTTATTTGCGTTTCCTCAATTATCCATCAATTATCTAGCACGCTAGCATGTCTACACATGGTGTGTTTGCAGTACAGGCACTGTCTGCTTGCAGTTGCTGACTACCGAGGCTGAGCGTGCATCCTCTGACAAGCAAGCTAACCAGACGAGTGCCTGGCGTCTTGTGGAGAACACTATATTGCAATGAATAAGTTTTTAAAAAGGGAGTCTTCAAGTAGTGGTAATAAGTGTGTGAAAACAAAGTGCCGCAAGTATGACCAGTCATACATACAGTTTGGCTTCTCACTGATGTTGCAAACAAACTTCCATGTGTTTTATGTAGCGAAGTGTTGTCAGCCGAAAGCATGAAGCCTTCAAAACTGAAATGTCATCTTGAAATTAAACATTTTGCGCTGAAAGACAAACCAGTGGAGTTTTTTCAGAGAAAACTGTTATCCCTTCGAAGTCAACAGGTAAATATTACAGGTCTTGCTGATGATAGTAAAAATGCTCTTAAAGCTTCATCCGAGGTAGCGCTCAAAAGGGAAAATCACATACAACTGCTGATGACGACAAACTTCAAAATGCTGTTAAAGATTGTCTATGTGCCCAGGCAGCTGAATTTTATGACCAAGGAACACTATGACAAATGCCTAAATTTAAATGGTGATTATATTGAAAAATAGTAAGACGCTGAAGTTTTAGGATGTATATATAATAACATATTTTTCTATGCAATTTATTTATTTAAAGCAAAGGTAACTTTCCGAATAGCCCTCTTACATAGTTAATAATATTTAGGACATTATACATACATTTTTTGGATGCAAAGACATGTTAACAAAATATTTTGATTTATTATAAATGTTTGTATTCTGTAATAAAACATAATATGAATGTAGTTTTTTGTTTGACAGAAAAAAGTTGATTTACTACAAAAAAGGAACACTAATGACAAAGCTACAGACGTTTCTATTGCTGCTCCAACTGGACTTCAAATTGGTAAAATGTCATTTTTATATTACTTATATTATTTGCTCAATATTGTCAAAATGCTGTTTAAAAAGTGTAACTTAGATTTTGAACTCTGCGTATTAAAAAAAGATTAAAAAACTTAAGATTCAGGAATTTGATAAAATTAAGCTACCTTAACAAATAAACTATAAGAACAACACCTACCAATATTTGGATTAGGTAATGTATGCGGTTTTTGTTCGCAACATATAAAACTATTTTCACAGTATATTTTATGTATCCAATTAAACTCAAAATCGCTTGGAGTTTTAATTAAAAAATTAAGTAAGACTTACTCGGTCACGAATTCACATTACATAGCTCATGTTTTATATAGGAATCTTCCTGATATCTTACGTATGTTTAACAACTTTAAACCTCAGACATTTAAGGAAAATGTTACCAATTGGCTTCTGGACTTGGGAAGGGACGGTACTGAGAATGTCATTGTATCCATTTACAGCTAGCAAATTTATTTACCCTTGTTTATTGTCATACCCTATCTCGCTCACTAATATTGTAAATACTCAGTGTGTTGATACAGTATTAATTTGTTGACCCAGGTTGTTCTGGTCCGATATTGACTTGAATTCCTCCGTTTGGCACTTCCCACTCAACCTATATTGTATTTAAATTGTAATTTCTAACGTAGACTAGGCCTAAAATATGTCTTCTTTGTTGCGCACATTTCAGATGTGACTCGTGCCTACGCACAGGCTAATACCTATGTGGGCACATTTCCTTGTATTTAAAAATATGTATTTTTTGTACTATTATTATAAGGAAATAAAATAAATTAAATTGAATTGAATTGAAACTATTTGTATATTTATTTTCATAGATTTTAAAGAGCTGGAGAAAATTAAATTACCAGGAGTTATGCAGAGTGAAGCTAAGAAAAATCCAGTACTTGTTCTACGTCCGTTAGAGGTAACAAAAGTAAAACTTTACTTATCAATAACAATAATATTTCTGCAAAAATTAAAGATTAATATACCTGATCAGCACAAAATTGTAATACAATTTCAACATAACATTTTGATGAAACAGTTTTGAATAAAATTATTTTAAGTAAGAAGTTATAAATGTGATGTGTTCAGACAGAATTAATAGCAAGGTTTGTTTGCAATGATTTTATAATTTCAACTAATGTATGTTAAACTTAAATAGTTTATTTACCATTTAGCAATACTTATAAATGCCCCCCTAGATTACCTGTTTTAAACCTTTTAACCCCGGACCAAAAAATTGGAATTCCAAAATGCGTACAAACATCACTACCACAGAAATTTCAAAAAATACCAGAGCCTTAAGAGGCGTTTTACAGAGTTTTGGTAAAAATTCATAACTTTGTTGATATGTGTGCTATTTTTATGAGTGGGTCTTAAAATGTTAGGAATAAAATGTATTACACAATAAAAAAGTTTTTATAATTATTTAAAAAAATTTAACCCACACTTCCTAAGTAATAATAATAATAATAAATAAAATAAAACCGTTTTTTGGGAGCCTTTACAAAAAAAGGAAGACAAATTTACTTGTGGGAAGCTATATCATTTCATTCTAAATATATTTTTCTGTATATAAAAAAAAAATTGTCTTTCTAAATCAAATATCAAACTTTTAATAACCTTTTTTATAATTTTATGCTACATGTAAAAAACATATAAAATGAGATATAGCTTACCAAATAAATAACTCAGGAAAAATTAAGTACTCGCCAATTTTATATTGTGGTATTCACTTATATAAATTTGTCTTTTGATAACAACACAGAAATATTTAAATTTCCACTTATATTTATAGAAAAGTTTTTACTTTTTAAAAAACGAGGCTTAGGCCTTATTATAGACATTCTTCAAGAAGCATTCTGGGTGACATCCTTCCTTAGATAATTAGATTCATGTTATACGAGTGCTGATAGCGTAACATTTTCAACATCGCTTTATTGGGTAAATGGAAATACCTTGGGCCATGTTATACGAGCGAATCCGCGTTAACCGAACGCCGCCAGCACCGTGGTCTGACGTGTTAACGACGCGACGCTATCAAAGCTGAACCCAGTTATACTGAGCGCTACCAACACTAGCAGCGCAGCGACCAGAGAGGTCAGAAATATTTCATTTGTCCTCGTTCTAGTGGTTATTGTTTATTTCTCAAAGTGATTATTGTGTACGGTACTTCAATATGATATAATGTTTTACACCAACTTGGCGCTATCAGCACTCGTATAATATGGACCTTATACCTAATGCAAGCAATTCTAAATCTTTTTCACACACTAAAACCAAAACTCACAATAAAATAAACACGAGGAAAGATAACCTTGTTAGACAACACCACAGGAATAAACACGAGTAAGCTACTGCATTGACAGTGACAAACAGCTGAGCGTGCACAGTGCTGTCAAACAACTCCATAGAGTAAGCAATGTTCCTAGTTTGTTAAAATATGTTTAGCAAACATGAAAATATTTAATATTGTTAATAATTCAATCGAAATAATACATACTTCATAATACAATCGCTGCTGGTTGTGAAATATTTATTTATACATGTTTAAAAACACCAAACCTATGGTGACGTTATATCGTCGCCTGGGGTTTCTCGCTCGATCTATGGTGGCGATATAACGTCACCCTGGGGTTTTTCGCACAACTCATCGGTGACGATATCACCTGGGGTTCAAAGGGTTAACCAGTAACCTTCATTTTCCCACTAACTGCTAAGGTTTAGGAACTAATGTTGCAATCGGGTTTTGAGTAGTTTTAGTGTATGATGTATTCATAAAGCCTTTAACTAAAACAATTTAAACTTTTTGCAATGTAACCATTTAAAATAGTTTAGTTTTACATTTCCTCACCTAAAATGTTTGTTAAAATTGAAATAATTGCATAGTCTATAGTTATTTATAATAAAATTAACAACCATAACATAATAAATATGTTCTAAATATTTTTTATTATTATTATAAGTTTTTTTGTATGGTAAATTTGAAAAAGGTCTGCATAGTGAATTTTTATAAAAATGCAAAATACAAGAAATTAAGAAATATTCAAAATTAGATGGCATACAGCCAGTTTTGTAGTTCTTGAATCATTGATAAAAACAAAACCTTTTGAAATGGTACAATAATGAAACCAATAGATCCATATGTTGAACAATCCATAGTATATATATATATATATATATATTACAACGGATATTAGCCGTTGTAAGGCGGGAAGAATCGGTTTTTATATTAAATTATAAAATTCGATGTTTTCAAGGCCGGACTTCGGTGAGTGTCAATTGTAGGTCGAAAATACAAGTTAAATCAGAGCAAGGCTTATCTCCCAAAATGAACCTTGATCTAGGACACGTCAAGAAAGGAAATCTGACTTAGCCTGAAAGTAGCTGAGTTTTAGGGGAATAAAGGAATCCAGGAATTTTATGCATTTGTGATTTTCATGGTTTAATACGTAGCGCTAAACGCGTGAGTTACGGCCGTGTGAATTTCAAATCATAAAAGGTAACACTACCAAAGTAAACAGGGGTTTAAGTTAAGGGAAAAGTTCAATTTAACTCGAAACTGAAAAAGTCAGACATTTTTGGAATCTACATAAGTAGACAAAAACAAAAGGTTAAATAAGAAAAAGTCAAATTATTGAAAATAAAAAAGTTAGCTTAAGTGTCAAATTTCACACACCCTAAAAAGGGAGAAATAATTAAAATCAAAGGTTTTCACTCACAAGAGTTATTAGAGAATGAATAGTTCTGTGTAAAAAAGGGAACAAAAAGTAAAATTAAATTAAGATAAAATGGTGAGAGTTTTCACGCCTTTTAAAGTAATAAAAGTTGAATTTTTGAATTTAAAATAATAATAAAGTAAAGAGATTTAGGGTTAGATTAACATTGTATCGGTAGGAAACCAGTAACTTAAATATTTTTCGCGTAGTAAATAAAAAACCCCCAAAGAACTTTTTTTGCGATTGTAGGCTAAGTCCCAGAAGAGAAAAAATAAGTAAAAATGGTGAAAAGTGTTAGAACTGTACAGGTGTTAAAGACAATCGGCGTAAACAAACAAAAAAGACATTGAACGCGAAAGACAGTCGCGGAAAAGTGTAAACGTGCCGCGCACGCGTAAAAATCACAGTACAGACACGATTCAAAAACGTACGGATAGCCAAGAACAATCTGGAAAATGTGCAAAAAGAAAATTAAGGAAAACTTAAAAGGAAAAAAAGATACAGCGGGAAATCAAAAACAAGTAAGTTTCAATGGTCAAAGTGGAAGGGATGCAGCCGCGATTACAGAAAGGGGCGTCAACGAGCAACCGGATTAACCAGAGAAATTGGTGTTTTCCAGGAAAATGGAAAGAAAAGAAAAGAAGAAAATTAGATAAAATTAACCAGGGCGAATTTAGACACATTTCAAGACCACAAAAGTTTATAGAAAAGGAAAATTAGCATACTGAAACAATGAGGGAAAGGGCATGTAAGAAATGACGTCATGAAGTGTATAAAGGATTGAACGCAAAAAATCCACGGACTTACTCTCTCGGAATCACTCACTCTCTCGGACTCGCTCTAAGACTCACTCTAGATTCAAATTGTTACGAATGTAGACTTCACGTCACTCTGCAGCAAATATTTTTTCTTCGTTAAACTTAAATAACTTTTAAATATAAACTACAAGTCAGAAGTAGTTCTTCAGGAGCAACTCTACGGCCTATCCAAATGAGTTAATGCAAAAATAACTCTATTTGGCGATACTGATACGACATAGGCAATCCTTCAGGACATGATCTTCTAAACGGAACTTCACTTCTCACGAACCAAGGAAGAAATAGGATCAACTGTAACTCTACTAGATTCTACCAGATCTGCTCTTCAAGTACATCTGTAGCCATCATATCAACCCAACAACTTTAAATCAGAAAATCCAGGCTACCAGACACAGCATCATATCAGCTCCAGCACCAGCCCATCAACATAGCGGCATCCATCACGGAAAACCGGAGGTGAAAAACGCTGAATTAAGGTCTGTGTAAACGAGAATACGTTGTCCCCCATTTTAATTAATTGCCTGAGTAAATTCAATAAAAATATTTAGGTTAGTTTCAAATTAAATTCAAATCATAAATTAAATAAATGTAAATTCGATATTCCCTAAAGTTAAATGTAAATAAATTAAATTCAAATAAATTAAAATTAAATTGATTATAAAATTAGACTGTCTGCCAAGCCTATTAGAAATTAGAATTATAGGTTTAACATTAATATTGGATAGAAATTGTATGTACAAGCAGACGATGAGAAAAGTGAGTTGTTTATGTTTAATTTTGAAAAAGTTTTGATTTTGAGTTTTGAATAAATAAATTATTAAATTTTATACTGAAATACTGAGAGTAATCAATTACCTGTTTATGGTTATCCGTTCATGATAATTTCCTTTATTAGAAATAGTCTAATAAATGTGTTTAGCTGTAGAGATAATCAAAGCACAAATAAGGTAAGTTATAAGGGCTGTTCCACTGTTCTCATTTCCCTGAGATCAAAAATAATCAAGAGTTCTCATAAATTAAATTCAGAGCTAGTAAACTTATTAATTTCTGGAAGCTATTTTAAAGTGTTAGAGTCAGTCGAAATACTTATAGAAATAGGTATCAGACACCCAGTTGCATCACCTAAGCTAAAGATAAAATTTTGGCTAAAGGCTTCCAGTAGGTGTTGTAACTTATTATACAACAAAAGAACGTCAGCACGCGATTGTTCGTTGTTTAATTGGCTCCCGAACGTGGGGCAGAACAACGTCAATAGGTGTTCCGTTGTAATATATATATATATATATATATATATATATATATATGTATGTTTATAAACGGACAAAGCACTGTAGAGTGAATAACCAAAATGCATATACCTGAACGTATCACACAAGTTCACCCATGCATTATATATATACAAACATAATGCAAAAAGAGTAAAAGAGTTCAAATCTTATATATTACGGTAATCATATTATTAGAATCCCTTTTTATTCAAAACTAGCATTTACCCGCACTTTTACCGCAGATAGTAAGTAAAAGAAATGAATTTTGAGTGAATATTGAGCCTAACCTTTAAATGCAATTTGAAAAATTATATCCGAGATAAAAGTTCCCTGGCTCGAATTCTCAAATCTTGCATAGTAGGTTACGTCCAAATTGAACAATATTTTTCCATATAGGCCTACATATATGATCAGCTTCTGTAATATCAGTATGTTGGTAAGCGCTAAACATTTTATTTTCAACCAGAATTTTACTTATAAATCGTGAACGAACCTAAAAAATAAAAATCAGGTTTTGAAGTCCATTCAGAAACATATGTTAAAAATTTTACATTTCTGCGAACATTCTACCTAGAATAACTTAATACTATGTGTCAATTTTCATGTCTCCAGCTTCTTGGGAGAAGGATTCGTGTAAGGATTGGTATGTTATTGTATAGAGGTAGTTAACCCAAATTTACCCTTTAGGCTCATGTATCATAAATGCATGTGTTTTGATTTTTCTATGTATCATTTAAGGGATAAGTGTACTTAATTTCAGCCCCTATCTTTTTTAGCTCCTAGCTAAGGAAGTGTATTTAGTAGAGCATTACTCTTTCTGTTTATAACTTAAGAATCAAATGTGTCAAAATAAAAGCTCTTGTTCTTATAGGAATTAAAGGTGTATTATTTTAGGGTAATTATGTCATTTAACCCCTTAAATGTAAGTAATTGAAAGAATTTGTTTGGCATTAGCTTCATTTTGTGCAACTCACTGTGCCAAATTTAATCTCGATCCATGGGTCTGGGCTTATAAAACAAACACACATACAAATTGGATCACACACAAATCCAGAGACTTTTCTTCTTTATTTAGTAATATTATTATATTTATAGATTACCAGTTTTTCCAAACCTAAAATACAAGAGCTACTGAAAGTAATAAAGTGTAAGCAAACAAATCAAACGGATTCGTAGATTTTATAAAGTGTCACAGAAGAACGGTGATTTTTCAGGATTTTTCACCTACAAGTTGTAGTACAGCTACAATTATTAATTAAAAAAACACAAACTACTATTTATTTTTCTACTTGTTAAGTTACTTTTTTCTTCATTGTTTGCAGACCCGAGAGATATTAGGAGCTAAAAAAGCACCAGAACAAAATAGCTCAATGATGGAAACAATTCAGGTGAATGTTCAGGAACAACTGGTGTCACAAGTTAAGGAAGAGCCAGAGGTAAAAGACCCATTATTATTACAGATATCAATAATGTATTTTAACAGTTGTGTTTTAAATAGGTTGCAGTTTACATGGTTTCCACTGAGTGCAAATTCCCGTAAAAGCAAAATTTCTTCATTCTAGTGAGTCATTAAGAACCGACTTGAAAGCTAGCTTGAAAAGGGCGGTGACAAATACTCCTTCTGTCAGCTTTTTTTTATATATTTGTTAATATACTAACATATGTTTGCTTCTGTCATACTGGATTGGTACAAGTACTTGTTAATGTCAGAGTCATATTAGTCATAAATACGATTTAAGATAAAGTTGTATTAAAAGTGCACACCGATTGCTTCATAGTCGGATACAATATTCATTGTTCACATCTCTTTCACAAAAACATAAATTGTTCAATGTATAGGCCTAACCTAAAAAATCTTTAGTTTGGTTTTATATAACTTCAGGGTCGATAATTTGATAGCAGAACAATTTTGTCTATTTGGGCGGATAGAATTGTCTATGAATACAAAGACTTCAGTTTTTTTTATTGGTCTAGGCCTCCCCACTACTGCGATCCACTGGGATCTATTGTGGTAAATGACATTAAGTAGATAAAAATATATTCTAGTAATCTTTATAAAAATAATTTTATAAACAAGTAATACAACTATTATATATTAATTTTATCCACTTATTCCTTTTACCAATTGCTTTGACATGCCCTGTACAAATTTGATTACTGAAATAAATGTTTACTTCACAATTATTTTCTTTTATGTTTATGTAATATATTGAAGTTTTCAACATCCATTTTATTTGCAATATGAATATAAAATCGTATGAAATTCCAACTAGATAGGGAGAATTTAGACGTCAGATCAATACAGGGTGATTTTGTTATCACAGAGACAATTAAAAGGGTGGTCTACGGTGAAAATAAAGAAAAAAACTTTCTATGCTTCTTTTACCAGCCATCCGCCATTTTGTTTTTTATTTTTACTAAATAATTTTTATCACTAGAACAGCCCATCCGATTGAGTTGATATTTTACATATTACTCATTAATGTAAAAACCTAGTTTGGAAAAAATAATCATCTTGTTCCAATAGTTCATTTTAAATGGCAGTTATTTAAAAATTTTACATAAGTATAACTCAACAAGTGTACATTTTTGCTGCCTGTTTGATTTTGGTATAATTGTCAAAGGGTAAGCCTAAACAGTGTCCAACTAAATTAACTGGTCTTGCAAATTAATTATTGCCTACACTTTGTTCATAAAGATGTTGAACCCATCAAACTAATGGACACTGTTTTACTGTTTCCCTTTGTTCAACAGTTATACAATTCGATAGAAATAGAACTGACTTCAAAAATTTACTTTTGACATTTTTTATACAAATTATGGTTTTTGAGTTATTCTTATGTAAAACTTTTAATGGCCACCATTTTGAAACGGATTGTTGAATATTTTGATTCAAGTTGATAATATTTTTTGTATAAACATTGATGAGTAATGGGCTAAATTTCAACTCAGTCGGTTGTTAATCTGTTCTAAAGATATAAATTATTTAATAAAGAAAAAAATAAATTGGATACCTGGTAAAAAAAGTGTTTCCAGACAAATGTTTTTTTCCTTATTTTGACTCTTATTACCTCCCCCTGAATTGTCTTTGCGCGCCCCCTGAATATGCATTTGCAGACTTAACATTCGTATACAATGTGCGGACATCCACCTTATTACTAGAGCTGCGTTTGTTAGTATGTTGAACGTATGTACAAAGTACAAAATTTGTAGTCAGTATGAAGTTTTTTTATAGTAATGAAGGAACAGTTTATTCTACTTCATCACTGGCTGTACAATAAGTCAGTTTCCTATAGTACTTTTACATTGGATTAGGTTTTAATATTTCATGATGAAATTAATGTAAATTTGATTATGATTTTGGTTTGATTTTCTGATAAAAAATAATATAATGCTGATATTTAAAAATAAATTATCGTAAGTTTTATTTGTATATTTTTTCTGAAAGCAGACTTATTCTGTTGTGAACTAAATTAAGATATTTTTAATATTATAATTATTTTTTAAGTTAATTTAAATTGGACTTTCACTATTGTGATAAAATGCTGATATTTTGATATGAAATTGACTTATTATCAATCTTGTTAATCAACTTCTGTTCAATAATTGTTTACAGAATCACGGTGTAGGAGAACCTATGAAATCAGCTGATGGCAGCAAAGATAAACGGATGGATGCAAATTTAGACAAAGGAAATATTAAGGTAAATTCATTGTTTCGAAAGCCAAGTAAATTGTTTTAACATACATCTTTTCAATTGTTTCTTATTTATCTTTATTTAATTGGTTACAGCTTCAAAATGGATTAAAAGTTAAGACATTAACTGATAGTAATAGTGACACACAAATAATAAAAGCAAGTAATGTAGAACAGTTTAAGGAACAATTTATGTTACCAATCGCAAGACAAATTCAGGTATGACTTGTTCAGTAATTTGAGAGGTTTTTATTACGTTCAACTCCGGCACACCATGAATTTTATTGTACATCGATCAAATTTTCAGCGCATGTTGTGACAATGTATCTTTTTTAACAGTTTAGCCAGAGTACACAATAAAAAATACCAAAACGGCAATGTTTGTCAAATTCAGGGCTGTGCAAATAGTTCGAAAATAGATTCGAATCAGAATCCATCTCGGGATTCGATAGTCGAATCCGCCATGCAAAAATATTCGGATTCGTATTCGAAAACAAATCCACTAATCCAGATTCGGTTCGAAAGATCGAGCAGTGACCGAAAAGGTTCGAAAATTTCTCAAGGATAAAACAGTACGAATGTGAAAAAAGTTGTTATCGGTTTTGAAAAGAGTATGTTGCACCATGTTAGGCTGCTGTGAATTAAATGTTTCACTGTAGCCTATAAGTATTGCAGTTTGATTTTTTAATTTTTGACATTAATTGCAGTTTGATTTTTTAATTTTTGACATTACCTGATTTAGATCAAATAAAACCTTAACACAAAATCTCACAACAAATACGTTTACTAACCTCAAACGCGTTTCAACAACAATGTGATGCACGTTTGGTTACAGTAGCCCTTGCATCACTGACGATGGCGACATTGTCGTTGAAACGCATTTGAGGTTAGTAAACGTATTTATTGTGAGGTTTTGTGTCCAGGTTTTATTTTATCTAGTTACTTTCTCAAAAATCAAGTCATTAATTATTTATTACCTAATTTAATTAGCCTATTAAATTTGTATTATCTTATTCACTTAATAATTATTATTATTGAATTTCCATAGGAAAAATGAGCTATTGCAGTGGCCTTTATGGTAAGACCCAAGGTCGGGAGTAGCAAATGATCACCGATCATGGTCCCCAGAACACGTTTTGGGGTGTCATTAAAAATCATATATATATTTATGTATGTATGTGTGTGCACTCTAACGGACGCATTTTACGTCCGATTTGGACTAAATTTGGTACACACATTGGGTTTGTAAGTCGCTTGAACTGGTAGTTAGCCAAAAAAATTTACCAGAAGTAAATTTACCAAATTTTTTACCGAAAGTAAGTTTATGTATATATGTGTGCGCACTCTAACGGACGCATTTTATATCCGATTTGGTACAAATTTGGTACACACATTGGTTGTCTAAGTCACTTGAATGAGTTCGTTAGCCAAAAAAATTTACCGGTAGTAGACCACATTTTTGACCAGAAGTACCACGTATATAGGTGTGCTGTGCTCACTCTAATGGACGCATTTTATGTCCGATTTGGTCCAAATTTGGTACACACGTTGGTTGTCTAAGTCACTTGGATGAGTTCGTTAGCCAAAAGAACTTACCGGTAGTGGACCACATTTTTGACCAGAAGTACCACGTATATAGGTGTGCTGTGCTCACTCTAATGGACGCATTTAACGTCCGATTTGGTCCAAATTTAGTACACACGTTGGTTTTCTAAGTCGCTTGGACGAATTCGCTAGCCAAAAAAATTGACCAGAAGTAGACCACATTTTTGACCGGAAGTATCATGTATATAATTGTGCGTACTCTAACGGACGCATTTTATGTCCGATTTGGTCCAAATTTAGTACACACGTTTTGGTTTTCTAAGTCGTTTGGACGAGTTCGATAGCCAAAAAAAATTTACCGGAAGTAGACCAAATTTTTGACCGGAAGTAAAAATATTTGGTATTTTTCGTACTAGAATTAAAAATTTTTGAAGTTTTCTTAAAAAAAAAAAAAAATACACATACGAAATAATTCTGCACATTTTGTTTTTTTACGCGACCTTATAGCCCATTTGGTTCTCCCAAAAACTATCAAAACGTAAAGGTACCAGAATTAAATCCACGGCTTTTACCGAGGTGATCAATGGCAATATATTTGGTACATGCTGGCGGCACCTTCGTGAGTAGATCAATTTCCCAAATAGTTGTTTGAAACCCAAAAACATATATAAATTTATTTTTGGAAATTCGCTTAACTCATGTCAGCGGTTCAGCTTCGTGGTCGAATTATTAACTAAATTATGATACCAGTTAGTAGGTGGGCTGTATTTGATTGTGTTAAATTCCCAGTAAAAAGAAGTTGGACTTTGATTCAATGTTAGTTTTTAATATAATTTAATTTTAAAATAACCTGCGCACAGTCCAATAAATAATAATTTTTATAAATACCTTGAGGTCTTTCTAATATAATATTCGGTATCAATTCGAAAAACTTTGGAAGATTCGATTTGAATTGGTAGGCTTGAGATTCGGATTCGTAATTAGCATAAAAATATTATTCGCTTTCGTAATTAGAATAAAAGTATTATTCGGATTTGATTCAGATTCGAAAGGACTGAAAAAATATGGTACGCATTCACACAGCCCTGGTCAAATTGTTATTACTTGTTCATTTAAACAGTTACTATATGAAAAGAGTAACCGATAGTCTAGTCATATACTCTAGCTATGTTATGCGGATGGAAATACTTAAAACATCAGTGAAAATTTCATGAAAATCCGATAAATAGTTTTTCAATTAAATCATAATAAACTATATTGCAGTTTCATCATATTTTGATATGTTTTATAATATATTTGTTACAGAAAGAAGAACCAGACAAACCATGTGATAGCACTAAGATTCTCGGTTTACTAGATCAACTTAAGCTCAGAGCATTAAAGCTTGAGAAGGTAATTCTTGGTTCAGTGTTTTCCCAAATTTGTTATCAAAACTAAACATTAAAATGCTCAATGCTCAAATTGCTTAGAAACAATAGCTTTTTTAAAATCATTCTTTGTAATTACAGTAGAACTCCAATTATCCAGATTAATTGGGACTGAACCCAATTCTGATACTCAAATATTCAGATAATTATTGTATATAGTTTGGGAATCAAGCAAAAAAGGTACACTTAGGTACATCATACATTGAAAAACAACTTTATTAACATTGCTACATACATATATGTAAATATAAGAAATGAAAAGTAATGCATAAGTAATTAAATGAAAAGAAATAAATAAAGAAAGTAAATAGTTTTTGTACATACACACATTCAGGGGCGCACCCAGAATTTTGGTTTGGGGGGGCTTCTCTAGTATCAAACGTGTCCATTATATGACCTTTAATGACCAGTAATACCTAAGTAATTTAGTTTGCCTATTACTATATTATTGTTCTGCAGGACGGTAAAAGTACATGAATGCATGCTGCATGATCACCAGATGATTGAGTAAGCTAGAAGCAACTATCTGGGGCCTGTTTCATGATAAACTACAATTTAATAATAATATTATAGTAAATCAGCTATTAGCTCAATGGAAATCTCTTTGAAATTACAAGGTAAAGCTTGTGGATTAGATTGTAGTTTATTATGAAATGAGCCCCTGGAATAATTTATACCTTTAAGTAGTTTTGAAGTTTTCATAGAAATACAATATTAGTATTTGGGAAAGAAATAATACAATTTAAATTTTGAATTTGTAAATTTAATGATAACACAATGAAATTGAGATGTAAGTTAAAGCAAGATAATAATTCACAAAATGAAATCTAGACGTCTGGACGATTTTTTTGAGAACAGAAACTACCTCTGTATTAGTCACTTCAATTTCCCGGTGAATATTCAATGCTGCCAGGCCACTCAGTCTGTTTGTACCCATGGTATTTCTAAGATAGGTCTTTAATCGACGTAATGTAGAGAATGACCTTTCAGCTGTACTTGTAGTCACCGGGATAGTACACAATATTCTCAACAATGTGTGTATATTAGGAAACAAGTCCTTGTCACATAAGTTCAACAAATCAATTGCATTATTTGGTATGTTGGTGTGGGTCTTGAAGCTTTTGTGCCACAATTCAAACTCAGCTTTGAGTAGGCTTTCGTTGTTTCCGCTACTTTCAATTAAGACATTTTTATAAAAACTACACAGTGGTTGTACTGTCTGTATACGTAGACCTAAATACTTTTTACTAAACGCTTGCACTCTTTGATTCAATCTATGTTTGACATTTATTATATTTAAAAAAGTGAAAAATTAATATAGCTAACCCAAGGTCCATGCATGGGGGGGGGGCTTAAGCCCCCAAAGCCCCCCCCCTGGGTGCGCCACTGCACACATTAAGTTGTTACATATATATTTCACTTGAACATCTCGAGTAAAGTGTGTTGCCTCGACGTAGTATGGTTTAAAATTTTCTATTATTTCACCCAAAATAGATTTGGATAATAAAATTGGGGATTTGGATAATTGGGGTTTGGATAGTTGGGTTCAGTAGTGTAGTAGTCAAATACATTTTTACACTTATAGTATTACAAAATATCACTTATACAAATAAAGCATAGTAGTCAGAAAATATTATTAACCTTATTATTGATTAATTTAAACTACTTTTCTGTTTAATTAAGAAATAAACATTTCTTTTGTATGAAGTTTATTTAAATAATGTTCAATAGATAAAATAAATATTTGCCATCTTCTGTTAATTGCATTACATTACCCTCTGTTGAGGTGTAGCTTCTAATAGATGTGTTTTATAAATTTGTATTTATGCCTAGAAAAATCTTTTTAAAATTTGTTTATGTTAATATCTTAATTTTGCAAATCGTTTTGTTTTAGGTACTTGTATTGTAACACGGTGTTTCTTTTTATAATCTTTATCATTAGTAATTTTATTTTCCAAAACACATTTTTTTAATGTTTGTAAAAATAATAATCCACCAAACATATATTATCGATGTTTAACATAATCATCTGTGAGATGACCTACTAAAAAATATTACTAGTTTAAATTTTTTAAATTGTTTATATAAATATATATTTGTTGATAGATGACTCAAACCAGTGACACCGTTACTCGTGATATAATTTAATGGTATCTGGGATCTCCATAAAACAATTTCAAACTCAAGTAATTTCAAAGAGTAGCACATACTAGCAGAACAAGTGCTCCAACCATACTGATTAGTAGTTAGAGAAGGGCTAGAAAGGTGTTGACCTAGTTGAGCTCCTCCCTCTTCCCAAATTCCTTCACTACAGGGTCAGTCCCTATTATTGGACCAACACAGCTTACAACCTGACCTCTTCAGATATTCATGAAATTTTGTATAGCGTACTTATTCTAGTCCTTAAAGTAAGATTATTTCAAAAATTTCAATTTTTTTTTCTCAAATAATATTTTGAGATATAAAATTAATTGCATTTACTCAGCTCCTAATTGAGACTTGAAATTTATGCCAAATTAAAGCGTTTTTAATAAGCTTTAATTTGATGTGCAACAAAAGTAGTTATATAAAAACCTCAACTTAAAGGTATTGGTGTTTGAGAAAAAAAATTGAAATTTTGGAAATAATCTTACTTCAAGGACTAGAATAAGTGTACACAATTGTATAAAGTTCTGAAGAGGTCAGGTTGAAAAAAATACTTCATGTGTTGATTTCATATGGACTGACCCTACATTAAAAATGACGACAAGTGAATCGCTTAGATTCTAAGCAACAATGGAGCGTTAAATGTTGTATGTGGTTTGTACTATATATAGGAAACTTACAAATTAGCTCCCGTTTTGAAGTGGTTAGGAGTTACACATTTTTCTTTTTAATAAAACCTGATAAATTAATTTAATAATTCAAAATTATAATCCAATGTTTAATTTTTGATGATGTTGCTATTTTTTTTGTCAATAAATCGGTTAAATTTTAAGCTTCAGAAAAAAATATAAACACAATTTCTTTTGCCATAGAAACAATACTCTATCTTTATTTGTATTCTATATTATTTTAAAGTTAATGGATTTTGAGATATTAGGCATCAATCATTTTAAACGGCCACCAATTTGAAAATAAAACAAATAAAGTCTTGGTTTTTGGTGCACTTGTACATAAATAACGCTTGTAACTCAATTTATTATACATTTCTGTCATTGTTTCTTTGTACTGATCTATACAATGCTTTTTCTTTATTTTTACACATATAATGAACTCTTAAAGTCTCTGGATATCATCAAAAACCGCCCTAAATACTATGATGGTATACTCTCTGACAATAATTATTGTTCTTGCCTTATTTCATCTAAGCCATAGTAATCTAAAAGGAATTTCATTGTATTATTTGTTATTAGTTTAGTTTAGTCTGACAATAATTCCTGAAAATTGTACTATCAAGACTGTATAACATCTACTGGCTTATACCACCTGGTTTGGAATTTCTTGTTAGTGCTGAGGTCAATTGATTTTTGTTAATAATAAAATTAATTATCTTCAATTCTGGATGCTTTTAAATTTAAAACTTACATGATTGTTACTACTGTATTTTTGTATATATATTTTTGTGTTGTGATAGATTTTGTTAATATTTTGTTGGAGTTGCTTTTAGGAGTACGAAGAAAACTTTGCACATCAATTTCGGCCAAGTCCACCTAGTCCCGATTGTGACAATGAAGAGAAACAGACACAGCCTGTCAGTTCAGTTAAACCTAAAAAGTTTGCTTCACAGTCTGCTCAAAGTAAAGAGAATGAAATGGCATTTGTTCCTGTGATATTGAATTACTTCCAGGTAAGCATTTTTATATTGTTAAATTTATTAAACTGAAAAGAAGCTCATAACTACGTTGAATTTTGCGTAGATCTTTTACTTTGCCTACATCTCTTCCACTTTATGTTATGGTTTATTTTTAACATTTTAGCCAGTGTAACTGGTAGTTTTAAACATTTTTATTATTTTCAAGCACTATTCTACGTAAAATCATTAGCTTATGTTACCCAGATGGCAATGATTAACTCATCAGTAATAGTTTTATCAAAATTGAATAGGTGTTTTTTTCAGTTAAATAAACAAATGCATAAACTTTTAATATGTAGGATAAATTGGAAATTTGATGTTCAAGAATAGACTAAATAATATTTAAAGATATTCCTTAAAAAGGAAAAACAGAACTCTTATAGGATCACTAGTTTGTCAATCTGTCACAGTTGATTTTCTGTGGAAAGAATAAAGGCATCTCGTTAAAATTTGATGTAGTTAAACATTTTAGTGAACCCATATCGGTACACTATCAAATAAATATTGTATGGTACTTCATACCTGCCAACTCTCTCTCGAAAATTTACCCTTTCTCCCTCACTTTTGATAAAAAAAATGTGTGAATAAAAATAATCAATTACTTTTAAACAAAATTTTATAAAAAAAATAAAAGAATGACGAAAGTTTGAAAATAGGTTATATTATTTTGGTACAAATCACTGAAGACCTGAGTATGGTAATTGACAGACCGACTTGATCTGAGTTTTTTATAGAACAAGCAAACTATACGGCAGATACATATTGCATAGAGCAGATAATATCTATGATGACTTGAATGTTGATAATTCAATACAGATTCAAGACAGTCTTGAGGTATTGCTTCGTCACAGATTGTTCCACTCTACTCTTCTTTTACATATTATTTTCCATACATCTACAACCTATTCTATGAAATGTGTTTTTCTTTGTATCTAATTTGAAAGTGTTTTGTGATTATTTATGAATTATACATAACTTGTTTGTGTACTGTAAAACATTATTAAAACACTACCAAAATATTATACTTCTTTTCACAAGGCTTACGCAGAAGAATTTTCTAATATTATCGTTTCTAGAAAGTCGGATAAATTCGAATTTTGTGTCGATTGCAAGTGTGATTTTTCTCTTTCTCGCAGTAGCAGGGGAGTTGTTTAGAAACATATTGAAACAAAAAACACCAGGATTTAATTAAACGTATTGCTAAGAACAAAAGACTTTATTTTGATAAAACTTAAATGACTACGAAGTAATTTGTGCCGAATGTCTTTTTGTTGAGCTTCAAGTTTTGTGAGGAATAAACTGAATAAATCTGTAAGTCACCAGAATCTACAAAAATTGTTGATGTAAGTCGTTTATCTCTATTATTTTGTTTTTAGCTGTTGCTAGCGAAATATAAATACACTTACAATGTTATTTACTCCTAGTTTTAGAATAAAATTAAACTACGGTAGATAAAAAATCAATGTTAAAAATTACCTGATTTTAAAGTTGGCAGGTATGTATTTTCAAGTGGTCTACCATTTGAAAAAACATTATGTAAGGATTTCAAAACTATTTTATTTTCTACTATGTAATTTTTTAAATATCCTCGAAAATGTTACTCACAAACTTATCCCACCCAAATTTTAATTTCAGAAGGTACTGAAACTACAATTTCACTTGCTCGGGACCATCAATGTATAATTTTTTTCTCCGTGGGTATTGTTATTGGTTAGTTTGGTATATTTACTAAATTGTGTTTTGGTTACTAAAACATTTTTTACAACTATCGGGACGGCTGTCGGGAGTTGATTCATATTTTTAAAACTTTAGGTATTGATGATACGTTAATGACGGCAAATGTCCGTATAATCATTTTTACTTTCTCCCCCCTATACGTAGTAGCCTATATGGAAAAGTATTGTTTTCGTCCAAATTTTCAAATTTGAATTTTTAGTGGAATTATTTGTTTTGGTGCTCCCTGAACCCAAAAAAGTGTTTTTTTGGTGATGTCTGTCTGTGTGTCTGTTAAGATGTGTACGGAGCTGGAGACCATACCAACAGTCCGATTTTGTTTAAATTTGGTATGTAGGTGTAGTTCTAGAATATCTCCAGGGGTTTTTTTTTTCATTTTTTCAAATTTTTGATTTTATGGTGTTTACCCCCCAAAAATTGCCAAAAACCTAGAAAAATCCAAATTTCTCAAAAACAGCTCTAACGATTTTGATAAAATTTTGCTTATTTGTAGCCCTTATTGTGCCATACCATACGCAAAAAACCGCATCTTTCTAAAAATTCTTGTTTAGGTAATAGTAATAATAATACAATATTTTTGAGGGGTTTTGGCCAAAAATTGGGTTGTTTTTCAAAATATTTTTTCGCCCATCTATACAGGCCTATTTGTCATGTTTGGTGCAAATTTGTTCGAAATCGATCGAACAGTTTTAATAATAATAATATAATATGGATGTGTGTTACATGCATCTCTATATTTTCCATTGTATGTCCTACTTTTGCCATCATTCTAAATAACCACCTCCTATGCTACTCTTGGCAAGGTATAAAGTTTCAACTGGGAGAAAGTATGTGGCCGTTATCTGGTACCGTTTATTAATAAAAGTGTACTTTCTACTTTTATATATTTGTTTTGGTACTACATTCCATACTTAAACTTTCAGAAATTAGTAATTTTGTAATTTATTTCAGCTTAATGAGTACGACAAAACTGGGATTTTACCAAAATTGACAGAACATTGTATAATGGGTACTAAATTATTCACTACACATGGCAGGGATTACATAGGACAGGTATGGTGCTAAAGAAATTAACTTTTTTTGTCATTTTGAATTTAGGACAAAGCAGAAATTTTTGTCTAATGTGACGTTATGAATAAATAGATAATATCTTTTCTTGAGATGTAATTGATGTTTTATTTCTGGAAAATTTTTCATGGACTCAATTGATTTATTATCTTATTATTTATTTTTGGAATCTCCTCATCAAAACATGACTATTAAAGTCAAATAAAAGTATAATGACCCTAATAAAAATAACTTGTATGTTTGTGAAAATACTTTTTGTTTTGGATTTTCATATCCATGAGATAATAAAAGATTTATACTGACTTGTACAAACTGTAATTTTTCTCTACATTTGAATACATTAAAACATGTTTTTTGTAAATTTTATGAAATAATTTTTGATATTTTTCAGCCTGTGTTAAAATTGAGGCTGAATTAGTTTGCAGGGAGAATATTTGTCGCTGAAAAAACTAAGGTAATAATTTATTGGTATTAATAATGTTAATTTATTTAGGTTTTACAATAATTTATTATTTGTATTATATGAAGTTTTAACAAGACTCCTACTAACTAGCCATTTAAGCTGAACATGTGTATCCCCAAAAAAAGTTGCATTTGTCATCATCCCATGGAGACCATCTGCATGTACTTGACAAATCTTTACCAACAATAAAAGTGTTTTTAGACAGATTGGAATTGGAATTTCACAGAGTTCCACAGGCTTCTTAGTTTTAACATAAAAATTCTGTGTTAACGTCGCTTGTTCAAACAAATTCACATTATTTTAATTGAAAAATAAATACACATTTTGGATAACAGATTTTTTAACGAAAAATAAAAACATTTGCTGACTGATTGAACAATGTGTTATGGGTTGATTTATTTTAAAATTGTACGTACAAAATTTGATTGACTGTAAAGATAAGAAAAGATATAAACATGCGAGTTTATTTTGTAGGAAATTAGGTTCAACTCAGAACTAAGTACTTCTTCATATTGTGTCTGTGTTTGAAATATTCTTTTACTATTTATTGAATCTCCCCAGAATATAATCCCATAAGAAAGGATGGAATAAATATAGGCATAATAGACCACCATGGTTGTAGCAATAATAGTTGTGTAGTTTAATAAATGAATAATTGAAATAATTAATTTAAATAAATATTTTGAAAGTTATGTAAAGTTATGATAAAGATTTTGTGACATATCCAGACCATGTAACAGAAATATATAAAAATGCAAGTAAATTCCCATAACATCTAAAACAAGGAACAATGGTCTGGCAGCTAAAGAGACGCAAGATTCAGTAATCAATATTTAATAAATCATGTGTACATGTATAAATTCATTTAAGACGCAAAATAATTAAAACTTAAAATGATTTAAATAAACGTAAAATTAAAATTAAGCAGACTATAATATAAAGAATTGAAAGAGCAGACTTAAATAATAAATAAACAAAAAGAAAAACATTAATGAGTAAAAGTATATAATGTGTTTGAGTATAGAAAAGTTCATCATACAACGAAAACAGTGGTGCGTATAAAAGGAACAATTTGAAGAGTAATATAAATAGTCACATAACATTTTTAATAATCAAATTGATAAAGTTGAAGAAAACCATATTAGGCTATATAAAAAAAAAAAAAAAAAAAAAAACTATAACATATAAACGTCTATATCAATGCACAATGTAGATCAGGATTGGATCTGATCGATAGTGAAATGTTACGTTAATCAAAAAGGCTTTGTACCGCTACCTTAATAGAAAAGATGGCGTTTGGATAAGTTGAACTGGCGTGTGTTGGAAGAGTAATGTGTACAAAAATATGGTTTTATAGTGTAGGAGAGTGAAAATGGATAGATCAAAGTAAACTTAGAGTGATCTAGTGTTGGTGTACGCTTGAAGTTCGACGAGTAATTGTCGAGTAAATTGAACTTGTCTGTTGGCGACCATGTGGCTTTACTTCTACTGCATAGACCTTCTAGTGTGGGAAGTATTTCAATTTATCAAACAAATCCTAGGTGTAAATTAATTGAACTTTTCAAACGATTTTATAAACTTTAATGGCCATATAATACGATAGTTATCAACCTGCATTCAAAATTTAATTTTTTCATATATAATTTCACTTTAACTTTAAATTGCATCTTGGCCTATTTCACATGGTTATAAATTGTATCTTATGTTAAGTCTTGAAAATTTGTCTTACTTAATTCATATGATAATGATTAATTTGTTTGTATGTAATTACTTTCTTAAAATGAGTGAGTAAAAAACATAGTTGTTTCGTCACAATGTCTTAAATTTCATTATTGACCATGACTTCCATCTAGCGTGTACTTTTGCAGTCAAGGATTCACAACCTGAGAAATTAAATTCGTAATAAATGTTTTATATAAATTATGATATGCATAATTAAAAGTAGAAAAGCATAGAGATTCCTTATATGTGGAATATTGAGTTTTTTAAGAGTTAAAGTGAGGAAGTTTTTGAGGTAAAGTGTTGATTTGTAAGTTGAAGCTAAGGTGGTTTGAACAGTGAATATTTTTGTAGTGGAGTTTGAGTAATGAGATGAATATTTTATATTTGAAGTTAAAGAGTGAGAAGAGTAATAAACATAATTAAGAATAATAAAGTGTAGGTGAGTAATAACCCACATATATCGTTTTTTATCAGTTTGAACATTTTTTAAATATTTATTTCAAATTTTTCGACGACCACATTTTTTTTAACAGTTATAATCACATCATATTTTATTTTTATAACGCTTCACGTTATAAATTTTTTTTAACGCTTTGAGATTTTGGCCATTTTTTGACGTGTTTTGCAAGCATTTTTTCAAAAAACACCAAAAATAATAATTCTATCCCAATCCAAAAGTGTTCCATTGCTTTTTTGTAGAAGAAGGTCCAAAGAATTCATGTGTGTAATTAAAAAAATGATTGATATAAAATTGTAAAAGTTATTAGCTACAAATATGTTCAGTAATGAAAGGAAAAAGTTCAACTTTAAGCCTATGTAAAAAGTAGTAAACATTTTTTGTAATGTTTTTCAAAATATATAAAATTTAGTTGTAATTTAGTTCTAAACAGAAGTGTATAAAAATATATGTCAATTTCAAATTTCTTTTTTTGAAAATACCAGTTTTTATGTTCCTGCTACAAGACTGCTAATAAAACTAGGCCTATAGTAATTTATAAATATATTATGCTTCGCCCAAAAATGAAATATTATAATAAAGTGTAGAAAATAAATCGTAGAAGTACACTTAATACTTATAAATTCTTATTTTATAAACATAATTCACTTAGTTTTACTTGTATCACAAAATTAGATTAAACAGATAAAACATCTCGTGGCTTCAACCTTTACATATCCTGCTGGCCTAGATTGTTGAACAACGCGTAGCTAAAGCGTGGGACCTCGGCGTATTGAATTCAACAAATGTTGTATTTCCCATGACTGTACGAATAAAATCGTAACAGTAAATATGGTTTACTTTACATAAAACAATAGGTTGAAGTTTTCTCTACAAAATGATATAAACATATCTTACAAATATATTGAGTTGTAATAGAATATAATCAATTGCAAAATGTTCTTTTCATTGGTTGAAAACTGTCCAATTGCAAGTGTTTACAGAAAACTATATTTTCGGAACTATAAGAGTGACGTCTAATTGGAAGGCAGTTTTAGAAAGTTAAAATCTTGATGAATGTAAAGGTATTTTTATATTATTTTCAAAACAATTCTGTCAAGTGATATTGAGCCTTAGAGAAGTAACGTATTTGTGTAATTTCCTATTGCTTTCTTGCGCGGCATCAATTGATTTAGACAATTACAATTTTACAACGATAATTACATATGTAAATATACGTTTTAGAAAGAAATTGTAAATACAAAAATTAAAGTTTGAAACATTATCTTTCCAATGGGTTTTGTTTGATTGAGATCGGATGATTTTTAGTGGGTGAAATATTCAATACAAGTTGTGTTGTCTAACACGGGACAATTGTACAGTTGCAGGAATCTGAGAAGACACACAGTGTGTTGTCTGCCACTTCTAGGGTTAATACTAGGGATGGGTCGATTCTCGATACCGATTCTCGATACCACCGATACTTTAGCTTTGGTATCGGTATCGAGAATCGATAGCCGAAACTCGATACCGATTACCGATACCAAGAGATACTCAGTTGTCAGAACTGCCCGTTCTCGTATAGACTCCGTGAATGTAATCTCCGGTATTTGCAATAGCATTCTCTGTATTTTAACTCAATTCAGCATTTAACAATAAATATCAGTAGGGAAAATGTAAAACATTATTAGTTTTATGTAAGTGGACATTTTCCCCAGTAAAATGTTTTAGGCATTTGTTTCCTTTCATAAGTAAACGCTTATTGTTTTATTTTTATTCATGCGTAGGCTGTTATTTGTACACAAGAAGTCTAGAGTAGGCTCAAGATCAAACACTTATGGATTCGTTTGTTATCGTGTCTATAGAATTAGGGTGTCTATTGTGAAGAAAAATAACACATTTTATAGATCGGTAACAAAAGTATTTAAACTTTAAAGTAATAATTTTATTTGTTTGAAGTCGGGTAAAACTTGTTGGGACTTTACGTTTTACCCGTGATTTATGATTTTTATGGAAGTCCGGAGGGAATTCCTTTGTTTTACTTTTTATTTAGAGATGGGTCGGTTCCATTTTTTTTTTTTTTTTTGGTTCCCGGTTCTAGAGTCAAATCGGTTCTATTTATTATTCAAGGAATTTAACAAGAATTTAAGAGTAAAGTATAAGATTTAATTTGAATACTGAAATGATTAAGTATGTTGTGTACAGATAATTAAATACAAGTATTCATCTAAGTTAAATTACAGACAAAAGTCCATCACTTTCAACGTCTATTATAAAATATTGCCACACTTCGATGTCATTCCTGAAAAGACTAGCCTACTCCGGTTAAGTTTCCACATATTATATCCTCAACTAACTAAATTTAATCAAATTAATATGTTAATTCAGTATAGTGTTGATTATCCGAAAGCGGAAATGTACTGTAAATAAAATAAATACAGCACATTACAGTACTGCACGTCGTGCACGTAATTCCGAATTTAAAGGTTTTTACTCGCAAAATCAGCCGAGTTGTGAATTTCAGGGAGTTTGGGCGCTCAACGGAACAGCGGCGGCTATTGAGTCAGCCGAGCGCTTGGCCGACCTTTGTAAGTGAGTAGGCCTGCACAATTTAACTACCCGAACAAATCGACAAAATATTTTAATTTAATAAAAAAAATGAATAAAACATTGCACTAAAACTGAATAGGCTACTGTAAGTATTTACACACAGCGTTATTAACTTGATATTAAGTACTTTGTTCTAACAAGTTGTTCAGACTTCGGCGGGACTAAACGGACGCCGTCGAATCAAATTTTCCATGATTGAAGTTCCGATTATTTCTGAACTTATCCGAATTGAACGTTCAGAAACAAAACATATGATATTCCGAGTAACGCAGTCATAGTCAGTCGTAAAAAATATTATTCCGAATAATTAAAAACTTGTTTTATTTTAAATTGCAACGCATTCTGATATTTCGTTACTGAAACTCTCACGTGTTTTTCATTGGACTAGGTTAATTGTATTTTCTTATGCGGACATTAGATTGTTTTCGGGAGTAGGTTTTTCGCGGACATACGCTGTTGTAGGCCCTATATTAAATTGCGTTTGAATGCCGCGTTTTATAAAATTAGAGCTAATAATATTCGGACATCGTATTCTTTGCGGACATTCGTCGTTCTATTTATTTTTTTCGCTTTTTTTTTTTTTTTTTAGGTATCGAGAATCGATTTTTCAAAGTATCGGTATCGGTATCGAGAATCGAAAAATCTGATATCGACACATCCCTAGTTAATACCTAATAGAAATGTCATTGTTGATATTCTAGTTGATTAAGTGCATAGTAGAACTGAATCAAGAGTGTAGTAGAAACTTATAAATGCGTAAAAGTATATCAAATACCGTGTGAACCAAGGTCAAAGACCTTTCACAAGCTAAAATTAAAATTTTGTGATGTAAAATTATTGACCATATGACATTAATCTCTCCTTATATATTCCAAATTGGAGGTGAGATTTATTAGTCAGAAACAAAGGCACATGAAAAAAGAAATCTGAATATACTCAAACAGCTAGGCAACTTTGAAAGCTCTGAGCTACTATGAATTTAGGTAAAAACTAGTCTGGGAATGTGTCAAGTCCATAATACAGCTGGCAGTTGGTCTCAACAGGTCAGACTCTGTTGGGGACCAGAGCACGTTTGAATAGGTGAAAAGGAGGACATTAGCAATTGAATTCACAGGACCTGAACCATTCTGTGGAATATCGAAGACAACAGCTATACAAGCTGAAAATCCCGGGCTTGAAAATGAGCAAATTCTCACTTCTGGGTCTGGGTAACTCTCACTTAGGCAAATTGCATCCGACATCCTTACACTGAGCATGTGCAATGTAAAGGTGGCAGCTCTAATTACAGGACTTACCTCTGTAGAAAACACATGCAAGGAGTAGATATTTTCACTGGAGTCCCAAAAATGACGGAAATATGGTCAGCAGGAGGCAAACTAATCAAAACATCCCATAACACAACCATGTCAAAAGAATCCTTAGGTTCACTGTAGCTTATGGACATTGACAGGGCTAACTAGGGGTTTAATATCCTTTATGTGGGAGCGTGATAAGCCTTGAGGCTGACATGCACAAGTTTTGATCCGCCCACTTATGAAGAAGAACTCTCTTAATGGACAGTATTACACAATTCGAACTGCAAGCAATCGCTAATTACGACACACCTAAAAGTTCATTGATTCAATCTATTCAAAATAAATATAGGAGATAGTAAAAGCAGAGAGTGTGTCCCATTACATAGAGGTCAATGAATGGCTGATGACTTTGCCAAGAATAGAACTTCCATACTGCAAAAGTCATACAGAAGACCTACATTGGAAGGTAAGACTAATATTTTCAATAAAGCTTCCGCCTGGGTTTTCTAAACAATGTCAAGGAAGGTGTGAAGTACAAGGCATACAAAGATATTTTCAACGTATTATGATATTCAAATCTACATAATGCATGTTGAGTCAGGCAGTTTTTATAGATGTATGTTCTATTAAATCTTTTTGATAATGAGATAGTTTTATCAACATTTTCACCAGCACACCCTTAAAACTGCGGCAAGTGGGGAATGGAGCCAAGTCAGAGGAAACCTGTCCTGCAATTGCCTGTTATTACTACAACAACTTGTGCTAATTATATCCTGACAACATTTGTCTATACATTTGAGTGTAGTTTTTGCGTTGAAAATTATTTTTATGTTTTTTGACTTAAATATTTCTAAAGTACTATATATATTTACTGCATCTACATGTGATTCATCATCATCATCATTTTCTCCTAATAATGACTCCAGTGCATCTTTCATCATCCCTATAAAAAACGGAAATTTTATATAATAATGACATAATTTACCTAAGTCATGGAAATGAAACAATGATCACGGGCGCATCACATAACCATAAAAATCAAGCTGTCATTGTCTAACATCAAATGTTGATTATAAGCATAATTACTTATAAATAACACATTACAACTAAATAGTAGCATGAATCGAAATCTAATAGACATGATTCTTGTACTAGCAGAAAGTAAACAAAACTAATTACTAATAAAAACAATTCTATAATGAAACATAACAGCTGATAAGTACACAGCTCATCGGCTCTGATGTTTGTAAACACAGCAAGCAGTGTTACCAACCTTGTCTACCCAAAAGATAATTTCTCTAACCATTTTTTTGTGTTGCTATATGGCAACTGTAGGTTGTTAAGGGTTGGTTTTCATCTCCTGTAATTACGATAAAGATATACCGATTTTTTAAACTTTCTCTTCAAAAAAATATTTGGCAATTTTGATTTTATGAAGATGTTTCCTCTTAGTAGGTTTCATTTAAGTGGGAAATCTTTAATAAAATAGGAATTAAACAATTTATAAAACTCAGCACATTTATTGTTAAAATTTTTGTGACAACACTATGTAATCTCTCTCCTGACAAATAATTTAGTTTAATGATCAAACAGACTGATGTATCGTACAATTCTGGATGTTGTTTAATATTTGTTTTGGAATGTAACATTACTTTTGTATAAACTAAGTTATAAATGTTCTATGTTTTAGGTTTATAATAATTTTTGTTAAATTTCTCTACGGTTTTTATGTTAAATTGTTTCTGTTGTTTTATAGTTCCTGCATTGGTTTGAGAACATGGAATGGATCAGACCTGTAATTTTAGCAATGAAAGAATAATGCGCCTATCACGGATTGTTACTGAATAGATATTATGTACAATATTTTTTTAAGTACCGTAAAAATGACTTGAGTGATTGCAATTATTTCTAAACTATTTTCATATTCTAATTGATTGAGGATAAAATGGTATGCAATGAGTTTGTTGCGTTATTCTTGTTATTAATGATATGTGAACAATTTTAAGTATGTAGTTAGAATATAAGACTTTAATATGATTTTTGTGTATTATAGTAAATATCAATTTAGAGGATTCCTCGTTTAAAAAAAAAGTATATAATTTTGTTTTTAATTGAGTTTGACTGTGTGAGACACCATAAACATTTATTAATCACTAACTCTTAAAAAATAATAAATTTAAAAGTTATAGGTCAACAAGTAAAAATTAATCAAGATGTAATTAAAACTTGGTGGCATCGTTGGTAATTTTGTTTTAAAAGTAACAGAATCTATGTTCCATTATCAGAAAAAAGACTTGTTTGTGAAAATGTGAACATTAAGAAAAAACAAACAAAACTAATTCCAATCAATGGAAAATTGACTTAAAATGAGTTATAAAATCAAAGTTATTGTATTTCAAAATTGATTGTTCACAAAAAATTATTAAAAAAGATATAAAAAAATGGACTGCCAGTGAATGTTTTTTTATTTTCAATAATTGACCAAAATGTGTCTGAAATTTAAGAAGCAATGGACCCAATCATGTACGTGTTGTTTGATTTTAGTTGTGGCGAGAAAGTTAGTGGCTGTATTCACTACTTTTATAAGTAATTTGTTATGACTGAAGGCTTACTAAAATAACTAACTTAATTAATTTGGTGATAAAATGTAGTTAACTTAAGGCTAATTAAGAAAAATTTAGCTTAAAATTACCAAAATTGTCATATCGGTTTTCTCAGCCAAAATTAAACTTAGTACGAGAAAGCATATCCTTTTGGATCCACCAAAAATATTAATAAAGTTGTTAATACCAATTATATTAAATATAATATCTTATATATTAGTAGTTGTAAAAATGCTGTACATTTCTTTCTCAATTTCCTTTAGGTAAAGTTATATAAAATGGAAAGTTGACCAAAATAAAGGTACAAATATCTGTTAAAAAAAAAAATGTTAAAGAAAAAGGAGATATGTTTAAACTTAGGAACAATCACTTCTGGAACACTTTATTTGTCACAAAAATGCTTTTGTTGGTTAAAAACTATCAGGCAGTACAAGTAAGATTTGTCAGCTGTATATTTATATGTTATATAATAAAGGATTTATATTTGTATTTTATAATGGGAGCATCTGTTTCATTATATAAAACTAAAACCCTTACTCCTTATATAAGTTTTGGCCTAGAAGTTTTTTTCAAACAAGTGCAAACCTCTGCTGTAACAATGAAAAAACAAAGGTTTTTTACAAAAAATTCTGTAAAAAAATAAAAATCCTATTGTATTCAAATTTGTACCATTAATATAAAACTAATGTACCCTCTAAATAGCTAGTATAAACAAACTAAATAATTTGGTTTATGTTCCCTCGACCCCAAAACCATAGTATATTTAAAAGTGTTTATAATCCTTATATATAATTCTGTAAGCGAAATTTTAGATTCAAAATTGTGGGAATTTGGTAAATCGAAGGATGATGGGAGAGGTATCAAATTAAAGGTATCGATTCAAGGAACGAGGGAAAAATATAAGTTTTTTCTAAAATTTAAAATTAAGGGATTTTTGAGGTCCCCGAAAAACGAAAAATCCCCATAAGAAATACATGAGAATTTAGAAACGTCTGCTTTGTTTACATTAAAACATTTGGTATTAAATAAATTAAAAACATAAAACAGCTGTTCTGCAGTTTACATTAAAACATTATTTGGTATTAAATAAATAAATTAAAAAACATAAAACAGCTGTTCTGTAAAATAATACGACAGTTAATGTAAATTATGTTTTTAAATTAAATCTGCTACTTATTAACCTATAAAAGATACACGTTGACACACACATAGAAGAGAAACCTTATAAGTGTGATTTTTGGAAGGTTGTATGGCTATTCTATGAACTTTTCATACATTTATACTAATATTATAAAGAGGTAAAGTTAGTTTTTTTGTTTGTTTGTATGTATGTAGGGGGTAATCTCTGGCACTACTGAACCGATTGAAAAAATAGTTTTACTAATACAAAGCTATACTTTCCCTGAGTGGTATAGGTTATAATTCATTTCGATAAAAACCTTTTTTATTTCAATATTTGTAAATTTAGTCGGAAAAAATTCTTAGGTTAGGCCTAGAATGATAAACCAACACATGTATTTACATTTATTACCATAGGAACCAATTGAATAAAATAACAGATAATATAGCTGTTTGTTCCAATATTTCCATTAACAGCTGATTTCAAAATTTGAAGCAATTATTTTTGTATTTCTAGCTTTTAGGTTAGGGTTTTAGAGTGTAGACCTGCTGGTTCTTTTAACCATTATTATAACTGCTGTTATCAAAATAAGAAATAATTTGATTTTAACATTTATCATCTTAGTTTTGAGGTTATTATTAATCCTACAACTTTATTATAAATAAAACATAACATTTGTTTTTAGAAGGATCCATTGGAGGTTGGCGTGCGGAGCACGCAGGGGTCTCCCCTAGTACGGCTATATTTGCATATAATATATTTTTAAATATCACTTTTTTGTTGGACACGACAACTGCCGTAATTTTGCACAAACAACTTCCAAACTGATTCATAAAATATAAGCCTATAGATGGAAAATCGTGGCCAAATTCACGAATGAGCAAAATCACAGCAGATGGGCAGTTTTTCCTTGTATGTGTAACTTAACCATTACAGGTTGAACTTCCAGAATTTCCGCAAAAATAATGAACTGCAAATTAATTTTTTTTTAACCATGCAGTGTTATGTGCAGTGAGCATCAAGTCAGGTTCATTACAGTGGCATAACTACATTAATTGACCCCCCCCCCCCCCTCTCCACCAATAAGCAATCCCACCCCACCTGGGAAGTAATTCAACATTATTTTTACTCCAAATTGAAATAAAAGTATAAGTGTAGGACATTCTTAACCAAACTATCTGTTGGTAGCATTGAAATTAATGCTATGAAGTATCACACTCAAAAGAACATGCATGCTTTAAGCTTAAATTAATTTATCATCTATAAAAGAGAAAGACTGCAACTTTAAACTTCAAGGTTTACTATTTACTACAAAAACCTTGTAAGTTGTTATAATTACAATTATTTAAAACCTCTTCTTTTCTTCATGTAAAAATACTTGTCGGCCAACGTGTTAATGTTGATAGCACGAATCTGATGGCAAGCTTATACTTTGAGGAGGTGATTATACTTTGTCTGTATCTTATCACATTGATACTCACTACGCACACTTTAACACCTGGTGGTTATACATTTACATCAATGAAATACCGGTACATTTGTTTGATGGGGAAGTAAATTGTTCGCTTATTAATTACTAAAGTTTAGCAGGCGTTATTGTTAACTGCTAGTAAACAGATTGCGCAACATAATGATTACGGTTTCAGACTTATGATATGTGGTTATTAGTGAATTTCCATAGGAAAAATGAGCTATTGCAGTGGCCCTTATGGTGAGATCCAAAGTCGGGAGTAGCAAATGAGCACCGACCATGGTCCCCAGAACACGTTTTGGGGGGCCATTAAAATTCATATATATATATATGTATATATGTGTTCGCACTCTAGCGGCCGCATTTTAAGTCCAATTTGGTTCAAATTTGGTACACGTGTTGGGTGTCTATGTCGCTCGAACGAGTTCGTTAGCCAAAAAAATCCAACAACCGGAAGTACGTTTTTTGACCGGAAGTAACTATTTTTTGAGATTTTTACTACGAGAATGAAATTTTTTTAAAAGTTTTTTCTAAAAATATAAATGTAAGATGTTATTCTGCACATTTTGTTTTTTTTACGCGACCTTATAGCTCGCTTGGTTCCCCCAAAATCGACCAAAACGTAAAATACCATACAAATACCCGGTTCGAAGCCAAACTCGCGAGGCCACTAGGTGCAAACAAATTCTACTAATATATTGCATACACACAGACAGCTGTTCAACGCCTTCGTGAGTAGACCTATTTCCCAAATTGTTGGTTGAAACCCTAAAACCTAGGCCTATAAACTTAATTTTGGAAATTTGTTGAACTCACGTCAGCGGTCCAGCTGCGTGGTCGCATTATATTATTTTTGGAACAGTTTTATTAAGATATCTTAATGAAATATTGTTCATTGCAAAATTTATTTTGATGACAATGTGTTTATCATCAACACTGCATTGCGGGGGTGATACTTATAACACTGTTCATATCTGATGATAATAAAATGCACACAAATATTTTTTAAAAAAATAATTACTATTGGCACATAAATTGTGAGCATTTTACTAAGTAAAGATCATCAACACTGCATTGTGGAGGTACTATTTATGCCACTGTTCATATGGTGATAATAAAATGCACACAAATAATTTAAAAAAAAGTTACTATATTGGCACATAAATTGTGAGCATTTTACTAAGTAGAGCCTCAACTAACTAATGACTGTCAGGTATAGTCAAAATAAATTTCAATAACATGGTTAAAGTTTTATTTTTAGTAAAATGTAACAAGTTTTATCATGATTACAATATTTAATTTTTCTATAATAATATAAAATATATTTGATTTGAAATAATACTTTTAGCACCTAATTAATACTTCAATCATAATTCAATTAGAAATTGTCCTTCCTGGATTCAATTTATTATTAATAAGCTAAAAATTTACTTAATACAAAATTGTATCAAAGTTTAACATTGATAAAGCTGATTAGTTAATACAATTATTAAAGTATCTTACATCACATTTTGTAAAGACACATACAAACGTTAAATTATATCGACAATGTAACTGTGCAATAACAAAACTGATGAAAATATTGAAGTATTGAATATTAATTCCAATAATTAGACTTGAACAAAACTATTGTCTTAGCACAGTTAATTGGACAGGTTGACCTGTGTAATAAAATTGAATGTTTGCATGGGCATTAACAGATGGAATTTATTTCACTCTTGCAGTTACATTATTAGTTTTCAAAAACTATTAGCTAATCTCCAATAGAAAACAATCATTAATAATAATGTTATTCAATTAATGCTCACAAGCTATATTTGCTTATTAAAACCAATTCAAATGTTTTAAACATTACTTTAGAAACTACAACAAAAAATTATTAAAAACTCCTTGTACCACAATAAATGAAACCTATGCATGTATCACTTCATATCTTTGGTTGATTTAACCACATCCGCCTCCAGGACATCCAGATCTTTTTGGAGGTCTATATCCAGAGCCACCACTTCCCATCAGAGGGTTGTATTCTGAAACAAGGAGTTACCGTATAAACAAAATGGTAATACTAATGGAATTTGTACATATTTTAGCATAGTAGTACGTGGGTTCTCTAATCCTAAGATTATATAGTTTAATCTCTTGTATAGTGAAGCAACAATCAATTATATAAACAGGATGTCCATGAAGTATGAAATACATGGAAAATTCTTAACATTAAAAGTTGATAGTTGGTCTATATCTATACCTTTTAGTGAGTTATGTTTTTGATATTGACGGCTTATTGGAATTTTGTTAAATTTTTGGCCACTAGGGTTGTGTGAGATATGATTTTACTGTTTTTTCTATTCTAAGTTCAACTGTGAAATCAGTTTTAATCGTTTAAAAAAATCTTATTCATGAAAAAGTATATTAAATACAGTATATTATGTTAATTAAGATTGATACATTCAAAGCTTAAACTTGCTACATAACTTCTTTGTAAATAAAGAAATACAACACTATAATATAAGCAATAGGAGATAGATGATTCTGATAACTTACCAGGTTTCCATGTTTTTTGTTTGGTGGAAGTTTCACTGCTATTCCCTAGTCTCTGTCCTTCACTTCCTGCCTGAGATAAGAGCTCTTGACGTTTCTTTTCTTCTTTCTGAAATATTTTATATTTATAATAAGGTATCTATTAAATTTAGAACAAATTATCTATATTTTTAATTAAAACAAATCAGATTTTACAATATAATAACTATGTGTTTCAAAAAGAAAACTTGTTCTAAAACTTCAAAAGTATATTTTGGTAAATTTTTTATCCACCCGGGCGGAATGTCCTTACTACTTTCCTGAAAAGGTTACACTTATTCATCTTTTAGTGAAATTTTCTATTTAATATGACCTTTTCACCTATAACTTTTCGTATTCTTATTTTGTGACAGAACCACCATTTAGTGTGTCAGATATTCTCATCTTACAAGTTAATGTGTTTGATTGCCGAGGTGGCCAAATTATTTGCCGGCGATATTGAGCAAAAGTTTTTGCTGTAAATAAAAAAAATCAAATTATATTTGTACAGATTAAGAACAACTGGCGCTAACTTCCTCACTTTTTATTTTTAGATTTAACGACAAAATTTTGTTTGTTTATTTTATTTATTGACTTTTTTAATTGTAGGCAAATAACTGCTTTGGTTATCATTGCCTGGTATAGTATAGAGTATGCAATGCTAGTAAAATTAACATAACAAAACATAATGGACATTAAAACTGTTTAACAAAAATTCTATGTAACAGTAAAAATTACTATTCTAAATCTTAAAATTAGTTAACAAGAAAAATCCAAATATTAACATAAACTTATAACAAATAACAAACTTAAGGTATAAAATATTAATAAACAGGAACTGTTAAATAAAAAAACCGAAGACAAACAAAACACCACAACACAAAATAAAGTAACATGAATTTTAAATTTGTATTTAGGTGTTAACTAGTATTTACAAAAATTTTATTGGTGATGGTATGTAAATGTAGTAATATGTATGTTTGATTTGAGACAGTGAGGGATATTACACCACTCTCAATAGGTTCTAAGCTAGATTACACCCCTCCTTGCAGAGAAAACATAAGTTTACAATGATGTTATAAACTTAGTAAATTCAGTCTTATAAATAAACTAGACGTGCCTCTTTCATTTTGGCTGCATGTGCTGCTGCTTTTTTATCATGTTCTTCTTGCATTTTTCTTCTGGCTGTTTCAATAGCTTGCCTCTGAGATTCAAGCAAATCTGGGTCTAAAAACAAAATTGTGTTAGAATTTTAATACAATTTTTAATAATGGTTTAACAAAAAAATATTTGTATGCTCAACAAATTAATTCTAGTATAAAGTATAATTGTTATTTTATTGTAAAACATCCAACAGCTTGTCAAGCATACAATATTTTAAGTGTTCTATCACAATTTCATAAACAACACTCTTCGAACATGTGGAAACTCATTATATAATCATTCCTCGTGCTTTTCTTATCATTCCATCGTTCATAATGTCTTCTCCATACAGTTCATCAACTTACTGAACTGAATGTTTTTGCATTCACAAAATTAATTACAGTGCTGAACAGTCTCAATATAAAACCAAGTTGTCTCAAGAAAATGATTTTTGTAAATTGTTGTAAGTCCATTATGTTGGAATTAGTAGGACAAAATTGTAAGTCCAAGGTTAGTAAAACAAAAACATAGATAATCATTTGCCGAAATTTACAGGGATTATTAAAACTATGGATTCTTAATTTTATTAAAATTTTAATAATAAATGCTAACAAGATGTGGAGTATCTCAAATGCAAAAAAATAAATTATAATGTACCGTACATAAGGACTAAAA
Source organism: Philaenus spumarius (assembly GCA_018207615.1). Taxonomy (NCBI): domain Eukaryota; kingdom Metazoa; phylum Arthropoda; class Insecta; order Hemiptera; family Aphrophoridae; genus Philaenus; species Philaenus spumarius. Next base: position 22,783 of record JAGFPH010007865.1, on the reverse strand, counting down.
GACATACGGGTAAATGTTAGGTACTGGTTCATTTGGTACAAAAGTCAAAATTTAAATAAAGTAAAATTTCCCAAAATAATATAAAGTTGAATAGGGATAAAACAAGTTTAAGTAATAAAAAGTCTGCTTTTCTATAACAAAAAACAAAATATAAAAAATTTTGAAAAATTATAATAAGGAATTTATTACTTTTATAGAAATGCATAGTAATTCAAAGTTTCGACAAAATGTTATGTAGGGCTATTGAGATGATTTAATAAAAGTTTAAATTTTCTAACAATTAAAAATTAAGTAATCCTGTGCGAATTTTTTAGCCTAATACAAAAGGTATCAAATAGTAACTAAAGCGTTAAGTATCTGAATTAGAAAGAATGGGTTTTGAGACCCATAGAACAATAATTTAAAAAGGGAACTTTGAAAGTGCGTGTATGAGAGAGAACAGTGAGAGAGAGAGACAGAGAGAGAGAGAAAGAGAGGGAGAGAAAGAGAGAGAGACAGAGAGAAAGACAGCCAGAGAGAGAGAGAGAAAGAGAGTAAGTAAAAAAGTTTATTTCATCTATATAATATGTATAAATTGAGAAGAAAAGTCTGTGGGTATATAAGATACAATTGCATTTAAAGGATGAAAACGGAGATATACCAACCTCTAAAACAATAAATATAAATTCCACTACCTTCCTACAAACTAGAGGCGGAGTTTTTGGAAATTTTAATATTGCATTTTTAATGCAAGGGAAGAAATAGGGAAGGTCCCCCATTTAAAGTTTGTTATAACTTTTATAGTTTCCGAGATCCCAATGGTGGCCATCTTGAGTTGATCACCCTGTATATAATATACTCAGAGTCAATATTAAAATCTGTATCATCGTTTGGGATAATAATAAAAGTAAACTTTAAATTAATCTTTTTTTAATAAAACAATTTTGCTTGATCTTTTAAAAAATAAACTAACTTGTATTGTCGTAGCACAACTAATTTTGTTTTACAATAATTTAGCTTCATGCGAATTCACCAGCAAATATGTATACAGTCCAGCGAAAAAGAAAAGAGAATTTCTCCAACACACTTCTTGTCCCTCAAAAGGGCCAACGTCAGGAAAAGGAAAACAGAATTTCTCCAACAAACTTCTTGGCTCTCAAAAGGACCAATATCACAACGAACACAGAAATTCCAAAACAAACTTCTTGCCCTCAAAAGGGCCAACTTCAGTCAGCGCTCTGTGATTTTCCCGTAAATGCCTTTTACGGGAAAACTCGTCTTAACCTCCCTGGACGTCCCCGGTCCATATAACATATGTTATATATAGACATGTTCGACCGCCAAGAACACGACGATATCATCCGACAAGCTTCAATATTCTACGTTCAATTTCCTCGAGAGTTGATACCTCACCTTCCGAGAAAGTCACTAGTTTATTTCCCCACGAATTTCTTGGCCCACACAAGGACCGAAGTTCCGGCAACACACCGCAGCTGTCTGGGAAAGGTAGACACGTTCTACCGCCAAGTACACTACGTCATCAGTTGAATGGCTTCCTCACTTCTACCATTTAACTTTAATGGATATTGCCTAAGTTATTTTACCTCAAATTTTGGTAATTTCTAAAAATGCTTGCCCCTCTTTGTTTAGTGTAACAGAGTTTCTACTGTAAAAATTGTTCTATATTTTTTATTGGACATGCTATGTTTAAAATTTAACGTAAAAGAAAAGCTTGAGAAAACAGATTATAACTTACTTTTTTTAATTTTTGCATCATATTCTTTTTGTTCCTTTGTCCGTTTCATTTTATCTAACGCATCTTCTATATAAGGTTTTAAATATGCTAATATCAATCCTAGGCCAAGTAAATACCACCCATATTGTGTAATAAAGTCGGTAGCTAAAACAGAAGAAACAGGTTTAGAATTAGTAACAGAAAATGGACAATATAAGAGGTTCTACTAAATAAGCTTGTTACTTACTGTCTAAACTTACAAAATACAAAAAACTAGCAGAGAAATAAGAGTAGGACTAAGGTTTTCAATATTCCTTTAGTATTTTTGGTTTTCAAAATATACCTAATTAGTGCAGGTGCAAGGAATATTAGGCATACTGAAGACAAAAATGATGACTGCTTTCTGTTCGGAAATTAATCCATTTGAGATCCTGAATTGAAAGAAAATACATGTTGCCAGTCGCCCATGTTAGTAGGCCTACTCCTTTATATACCCTCTACATCATTTTATAAAATAGTGCTTTTCTAATATCTTGTAAACGGTTGATCTTATGCCTAATGTGAATGGGGCCATTTTTATAAAGAATATTTTTCTTTATCAATTTTTATTTCAAACTTTTACCTGTAAAAGTCAAATTTAGAGTTGTTGTGTTGCAAATATTTTACTTTATCATTTTTGCTAAACTAATGATGAGCCATTAAGACGATATTAGCAAAACCACAAAATAGGCCTACTAAGTTAATGAATAATAGATAGAACAACAAACAGTGCTTCTTTTTGTGATTTATTTAAACAGTTAACTAACGTAAAGGAAAATCATTTCTTACATTAGCTATGCAATGGACTTATACAGACATCACTAAGAAGTTGAAATGTTATACAAAATCTTAAATGTAATCAGGGCCGGCGCGAGGCCCATGCAAGCGCATGGGGCGCCGGCTTGGCAGGGGCATCTTTTTAAATTTTAAATCATATTTTGATTTTTCGGCGCTATTAAACTGAAATATAAACTTTAGCGCCCCTGGATAAAAAATGTAAAAATATTAAGCATTAAATCTCAATATTTTATTATTATTGCTCAGCACTTGGCATGCAAAGTGAAAGGCAATCAATTATAACTATCATTAGGTTTTTTATTCATAATTACGTGCAATTCACTGTAACACATTATATACGTATCATTACATTTTATTATGAAACAATGTATGAGTTTAGTTTGCTGTTAATTTCTTTCAAGATAAGTACATACTTTTGATAAGTACATATATAGCTGCCTATATTACACGTTTCAAAGAGTTTGTACATACAGTAGAACCTCGATAATTCGAGTCGCAGTAGTTCGAGAATCCGCATATTTCGAGCTGTGCTTGCAAAATTAGAAAAATAGCTTTTTTGAATTTTTTAAAGCTTTTAAAACATCGATTGTAGCCCGCGCGCCTTCAACGCCACCCCATTGTATGTTCAAAATGCCAACTAGTCTTTTTAAGGTGACAGGGGATCGAAGTGGCTGGCTTGCATTTACTTGGTGGGCTTGGCGACACACCATCACTAGCAGGTAGTTAATGAATCAACATTGAGTCTCGCCGACGCTGCTTAATCTCATGTCAGCTCAGTCATACACCCCATACTCGACTGTCTCCCCCTCTTGCTATTCTAAAAAAACTAAAAATAGTTCAATAGTAAACTGTCAGTATGGAAGTACGCGCACTACGCATATCGGTGTTGTGTAACATTGTCGATTAGCGAGTGCATTCTTTCCTGTTTCTGTTAGAAGTGTTTTAGTTTTTTCATTTTGATTGTGTTTTTGATGAGAGGAAAAGCTAAAAGAAAGTTTGTGCCACTTAAAATTAAATTAGAGGCCTTAAAAAGACTAGACAATGGTAAAACCTTAAAGAAATATCCAGCTGGGTGTCGGTGGAATGACGCTGTAATAGAGATAAAATCAAAACATTTTCTACTATTAAATTTTCTAATATTTCGACTAATTAAGACATTAAAAAATATATTAGGCCTATTCTTTATTTTTGTTTATTTCTTTGGGTATCCCGAGTTCTTACAAGTAGTTCGAGGTACCAATGAATACTTAAATGTTAAGAAGCGCAGGTCTTATGGACTCAATTCTAACAGATTTTACAAACTTGGCGCCCTAAAGATTTGTAGTTGGGCACGACTCCGAGAGGAAGCGCTGGCAAACCATTTAGCGTGCGGTGGAGAGCGAGAGAGCGCGAGATAGTGTTTCTCCCCTCTCATTGGTATAACGATAATGCAATTCATTTGTACTATATTTAGATTACTTGCCGAGTGCGGCTGGCTGAACGAAGGGTTAACCCCACTCGCACAAGGACAGGAAATCAAAACTTTCGCTTTTGCGTTGTATACAATCCCAGACACAATCGCGTTTTGTTTGTTTAGAAACTAAATATAACTTATATAGGTATTTTCAGGAACACAATTTGTTGTAATTATTTTCTAATTGATATTGTAAATATGGCTATTTTTCTTTTAAGTTTAAATTTGCAATTGCGTATATAACTTTGTAAATAATTAAGTAATAATATATTTTGTATTGCTACAAATATATTTTGTCAGTAAATATATCTATTTCGTTTGTGGAAAATTAAATTTGTATTGAGTTTATAATACTTTGTAAATAATGAATTAATAGGTTTGTTTCTCGTTTTATTGCTACACGCATATTGACAGTCCAGTTTATAAATATGATTAGTTTATACTGCAATTTCTGAAAAATAAATAAAATATAATCTTTAAATTACAATCAGCCATGTATGTAAACGTTTGTTTTAAATACCTTCCATTTGTTATACAATTGACAATTTTTTAAATACCAAGTTGGAATTATCTTCCTCAGAAAATTAAAATAAAATTCAAAAAAGTAAAACGCAAGCCGGATCCAAAATTTAATACAGAATCTTTAGTTTATTTCTCATCACGCAAATATAAAAATTATATAAAACGGTAAAAAAATTATAAAATTGTTTGAAGTGAGTCAATGTCAAAGCACTCTGCTCCCTGAAACTACATTGTTAAGCCTATCCTCGTGCGAGTTGCCGATTGCTTTCTCTTTTACTGGAGCAAACCATTCAATTTATGCATCGTAATGTATAAAAAAAATCGTTTTCCCAGAAGTTTTGAATCACTTATTAAATTATAAAAATATGTATGTCAAGTTCAATGGACAACATTTTATTTAATCGCCTGGTTTTTTATTTCTATAAAAAAATATATAAAAAAGTATTCAATCTTCATTTTTTGAATTTGTTTTTTATTTAAATGTTATATAATTTGAAAAAGATGGCAAATAACTTTGTAGCCTTGGCGAAATCTGTGATTATACAGGTATAGTCTAGTCTTTGACAATATAACCTTAATAACATTCAAATTAAAAATTGTAATGAATTATGGTCAAATTTCGACCACTGAGCGATCACTAGATTTTTGAAATACATATTAAAATATACAAACAAATAGCCTATTCTTTAAGTTTATAACAGGTCTTATGACCTATTTAACATGTGTTTTTTTTCTATGGACACTTAATCGAAAAAAGATACTGCCAGTTAACCATAGGCGTAACCAGGGTCATAACCCTCCCCCCAATTGTAAAAAAATTGTTCACAGTTTGTTTACACTTTGAATAATTAAAATATGTCGCATTACTAAAAATTAAAGTTTACTGTTTATTAGTGAGTTGTGGACTACTTTACCACTATTGAAAGTACTTTCTTGACTATTATGTTTATAATTTATTTTAAATAAACAATTTTAATTAACAATATTTCTAACTTTTTTAACCTTGTACTAAAATTAAAAGATACAAGTTTTTCTTAACCAGTAAAATTCTTACTATGATTTTAGTCAATCTTTAACAGAGTACCAATCAACATCAACATTTTTATGAATAGTGAATTAATAACATACAACAATACAGTTTTGTTCCTCCCTCTTGAAATATTTTACACTATAATAAACTATAGGCAATGAATACTTATTGCTATAGGCCTAGTTAAGAGCAGGTCAAATTATTATAAAATAGGCCTGAATCACAATTGGAAGTAAAAATAGTATACCTACCTATATCAGTTAATAAATATCAGTTAATAATATCAGTTAAAATAAAAATAATGGATATATAAATAATTTAGGCTAGGCCTATACTGTTTACCTGAAAAAAGTTATTTATTCTATACATTGTCATCTATAAAATGACATATGTGTTTTTTCCCCAGGTAAACAGTATAGGCCTGTCTAAATTTGTTATTAATTAATTATAGTGCAATTTCTGAAGGAACGAAGTCATTTCTATTAATATGTAAATTATTAAGTTAGCAATCAAAAAATGTTGCTGAAAAAAGAGTAAATAAAAACGTATTAGTTTTGTTTAAGACTGGAACAGAATAAGAGAATAACCGAGTTTATTAAACGCTAGAATTTTTTTTATTGTGGATTCCGCTAATCATGTAAAGGAAATGTGAAGGCGAATTTCTGGGAAAAAGCCAGAAACTTTTCTCACGGATAAGTTTTAGTGCCTATTTATTGTCCTTTTTATATCATTAATATAGTTATTATATCATAAAATATATATATAGTGATTACACATACACAATCATAATTTACGTTTTAGTCTGAAATCAATTCCATAAATTAAATAGAACAACACACTATTTTAGATTATTACGAATATATTACTTTTGACCGATCTAGATTGTCTTGCATGAACTCGGAATCGGACTTCATACCACAAAAATAGGGGAAGAAAACATTGTATCTCGCGCTCTCTCGCTCTTGACCTTGCACAAAATCATACGACATCGTTCAACCAATCTTAATATAATAATAAAGAAAACGCCTTACATTTCTTTCTTTCGTGGACTTATAAACAAACCCGTCTCGTCTAAATCACAGTTTGTAAAAATTATCGATGATGTTTCTTTTACCTTAAAAATTATCTCAAGTATTGCTTACATATTGTATTGAAAAATATCATGAAAAGCATTTTAAGAATAAAATACTAACATTTAGTAAATACATTACCTTTAAAAAGTTTGCTTACACAGCCACAATAAATAGGAAAAGAGAATACAAAAGTGTAAATATTCAAAGCAAATGAAATACATATATATAATATATCAGTCAAGTGTTAAAGTTAGAGTAAAATTGTAATTACTTATCAAATTACTACAACCACTTCAATGACTTCATAAAAAATTAACATTAAAAAAACATATTAAACTACCAATCTTTGTAACACTAATATACATTTATCACTAATAAATAAGAAGAATCTGAGAAAAATTTATAGTAATAGATATTTGTTTTTTTACGTTAAAGCACGCAGTACCTTTTTTCGATTACAAAAAAAACTCCTACATTGATTAAGTTATTGCACCTTTCTTAAAATAAAAAACATACAAAGTTTAACAATACTGTATAGGATTACTCTTAAATTTGAAGGTGGAAAGAGAAGACAAAAAATGAAAACTAAAGAACAAATGCTTATTGTATTTAGCAAAAGGGATGCATTTAAAATTTAAATATTTACTTTTATTATCAACTTCCTTTGAAATATTAATAAATAGTCAAAGTATAAAAGTTTCTATATCAACTGTAACTTTCTGTTCTTCATAGCGAACTTTTCTTCAATATCGTTAGTTCCAATATGTTCTCTGAGTATTTTCTTCTGTATGTACAACAAAGATAAGTTTGAAAATCTCTCTTGAACACATACATTCGTTTCCTTAGTCCGACTAGCCAATCGTAGACCGAGTGAGAGGGAGAGGGGAGAAACACTCTCTCGCTCTCCACCGCACGCTAAATGGTTTGCCAGCGCTTCCTCTCGGAGTCGTGCCCAACTACAAATCTTTAGGGCGCCAAGTTTGTAAAATCTGTTAGAATTGAGTCCATAAGACCTGCGCTTCTTAACATTTAAGTATTCATTGGAGGTACAGTCAGCCCCAATTAACTCGAATTATCGAGGTTCTACTGTATATGATCACCTATTCTTATGGTTTTAATACAGTTTGTTTAAAAAATTATTTTTAAATAAAATTAACATACAATTAATAGATGAACAAGTTAAAAGATGCGCTAAACCCTGATCTCGCATGTGCTAAAAAAACCTTGAACCGGTCCTGAATGTAATAAAGGGTGTTTTTTTATAGCACAGAATTTGTATGACGATTTAAATTAGCATAGAGAAATGTTGGTTTACCAAGAAGCAGTGATTACATACCGGTACAGAATAATCAGAAGAAAGTGTTACTTCCGGCTGAAAAAGCAAATGTACCAGACACCTCAAAGTTAAGAAGTAGTAAATGAGCAAAAGTTTTGCAGAAATTAGTAATTTACTTGTTAATTTTTTGTGGTCTATGTTGGACTTTTTATGGTGTAAATTACTATTCGACCCTCGGCTGATATGTTTGCAGACGACGAACTTTTTTTTAGGAAATAGAGTAGTGCTGCCAACCTAAGTATATTGTAGGCCTACTAATTGAATGTTGAATTATGTATATTGCAGTTCAGTAGATTAGTGGTATAGTGATTGTAAGATTACATTTACTTTATGACCCTCACCTGATATGTTTGCAGACGATGAAGATTAACTGTAAATATAGAAATGAAAAATGTATGTTTGAAGTCATTACTTTTCGTATACCTAAAGCGTATAAATGTAGTAGCCTATTATATAATACCGTACGTACTATAAATATTGTATTATGTTTGTTGTTTAATGTGTTTATGAACTGCAATTAGGCCTATATGTTTTAAGCTATGATATCTTATTAAATTTGGGTCACAATTTGTAGATAAAATATATATGAATGTTTATAGGCTAGGCTACATGTAATTGTATAGTTTTGTGTTCGCGATACGGAACTAAATAAGTTGTGACATCATGCGTAGGAATACAAGTCTTTGAAATATACTGTGACTTTTAAGTTAGAATAGTTTACGCTATTTTTTATATGTCATAAAGTTGTAATTGTTTTACAAAAAAAGAAATTAATTTGTCATTGCTACTTTTGTCTGTTTATAAACTTGAAATGTTCTATAAGTTAGAATTTCAGGCTATTTTATATATTATATATATAACTTAAGGTTGTAACTTTTTTATTTAAAAAATCTTAATTTGTGTTTTAGTTTTGTATGTTTACAAATTGTAATTGATTATGTTTTTTAAATGTTATGAGAAACATGCCGTAGGAATAGCGGAAACCGGTTATCGTGTTTATTTACTTTCACATTCATAATTCGATGTTTTATGTCTAAGATAGGCTTATGTCTAATATTTTCTCTATAACTTGTAGGCCTAAATAGAGTTTAAGTTTAAAGCGTTTTATTTTCTATTTATAATTAATTACAATACATTTTGGGTTTTCTTTTATTTCAAACGTTTAGAAATTTAATTGAACATTACCATTAGGTATTAGAACATTTCTTGCATAGGCCTATACATTGGCACCGCTGCCGGAATATGGTGTAGGGTCCAATAGTAAATTTGCGCCCTTGTTATATAATATTTGTGTGTATATTTATTTTTATGAGATTTAACTGAGTTTAAAATTTAATAGCCTATGTGTTTCATGTAAAACCAAATTTATAATTAGGCCTACATTATCCTTAGGCCTGTAGCTTATATATTTTTTTAATCTTTAACATTCTCAGTTTGAACTCACAATTTAACATTCAGTTAATTTAGGTTGGCAGCAGTACTTTATTTCCTAAAAAATATTGTCTTCTGCAATTGCAAAGATATTGGCAGAGAGGTGTATTGTAAACAGTTGCCAGAAAATATAATTTATTATAACTAGAGTTAATAGCCTAATAGACTTGATCTGTGACAAGAAAGAAACACATCCATCTAACGATGAGATACTTCTGCAAAAATAAAATAAATTACATTATAAAATATGACAGAATGAATTTTAATAGGCCTCTTTAGTAATAACATGCAATAACCAGTTTTTGTTAGGGTTATAAGCTAGCTAACCTTGATACCAGTAGCCTGTTAGAACATTTGTTTCGTATTCCTCCGCTATGATTTCTTCATACTCATCCATTTTACTATTAATTTTAAATCTACGAGCTTTTTAATAATATTTTTTTGATTACAAGAACTATAATTTCAAATAAAAAACTCTTCTTTAATAAGCAAGTCACTTGCCAATAGTAAACATCTGTTCAACAGTCAACATTGACTCTTGACACATTTTCAACTTGCAACAATCACCTTCATGATTTCATGTATTGTGTACTAAAATTAATGTATACGTACTTAAAGGTTAGCATTTGAATTTTAAATGTTCAAGATTCAGATTCAAGTCATAAGAAACCATCAAATTTTTAATACAAGAGTAAAAATATGTATACATTTACTATAGTGGCTTAGATATTTACTCAAATTACACTTACACCATCTAAAAATTATGGTTTCAAACTTTTATGTATTAATAATATGTAATCTAAACCATGATCAGAAACTTTTTTTAAAATTATTATGAAAGTAGATATTTATGCTTTAAATGTAGCCAATTCCATAATAACACTTACAGCAGTAGGTTTGATTTGTTATTTTTGAAAAATGTAGAGCTATTATTAAATATTAAGTTTTCTCGCTTTAATATGGTATGACTTTCATGTAAGTTTCTGTTTACATCTAAGAAGGTGTAAGGAATGACTGCAACTTTTTATCTCTTTGCATCTGTCAACTGTCTACCACCTCTAAACTAGGCCTAGGAAGGCCTAGATCTGTGTGATCCAGGCCCTGGATCTGTCTCCCTTCTTTGATCAGTCGTGTTTTATATTCGGTTATTTTAATTCAAGAGCGAAGTGTAGTGTTATTTTTTAATATCGTTCACAATATGCTAGTTGTTACAGTTAATGGCGTGAATACTGTGTTTTTTAGATGGATTATGAGAGTGTAATGCAGTTTCTTCGTGTATTGACAAAATTCCCGGATCATGAAGTTTTTTGAGTGGTTGTGATTATAGAGAGGCCCTGTGCCTAGTTTCAATATTTATTAAAGGACTTAATTAAAAGTTCAACACAATGGCAGACTTAGAAGCAGTTTTGGCGGATGTTAGCTATTTAATGGCTATGGAAAAAAGCAAGTGCACTCCAGCTGCTAGAGCCAGTAAGAAGATAATACTTCCAGACCCTAGGTATGATACCCAACAAATTTATGGAATATGTCGATCATATTTCTTAGCATTTGGTAGCCTACATTTCTTGTTCATATTTATGAGAAATTACGATTGCAAATGACTTATACACAGGTTATTTATTTTTTTATCATAGGGTAACCCATTTTATGTTGCAAACAAATTGTAGCCTATGAGACCTGTCAACATAAGTAAAATTTTCAAGCTGATAGGCTATATTAGCCTATGCTTACTTCCCAATGTGTTGATTTTTCTATATAAAGTTTATGTACTTAGCCTTTACTTTGCAGAATCTTAGGCTAGGCCTAATTGTTTAAAGTTTATAAACAATTGAAATCATAACTGTTTGTTGGTGAATATTTATTATATATATATATATATATATATATATATATATATATATACCACTAGGCTACTGAATGTAGGCGGCGTAAATTTATTATTCGACCCTCAGCTGATATTTTTGCAGACGATGACATTGTTTTATATTCTACTGTCAAATTTTGAATACAGGTAAACATACTGTGACTAAAGACTATAATTAAGTTAGAACTTTAATCTATTTTTTTAATTATTCACTTGCATTTCTGTTGCCGTAGGTCAGAATAGTAAATTTGCGCCATGTAGGCTTAGTGGTAGGCTATACCACTAGGTTACAACTTGTTAACTGTCACGTGCCAACCTATGCACAACAACTGTATTTCCTGCTTCTATGCTCTACTTCAGTTGCGGAAAAACTGTCAGTGTTTTAATGGTATCGTCGCAAGTTTACTATTCGACCCTAGGCTAACCTGTGGCAAGAATAATAAAAAAAAAAACCTAAATGTTCTAACCTATAGTATTTAGCCACAGTAGGCTATGTTTACCTGTATTCAACATTTAACAGTAGAATGTCTGCAAAAATATTAGGCTAGGGTCGAATAGTAAACTTACGCCATGGTATCAAATATAAAAAGTTTATTTAATATAGGCCCTAGCCTAGGCTAGAGGAAAAGCTATATTGTGTATTTCAAGTTATACACTATGTTAATAACATTGTAAAATAAAGATCATGGTAATTACGTAAGAGAGTGTGCAAGAGGAGTGTTTTCTTTTGTTTAGTTCAAAAATAGTCAAAATAACTAAACTTTAACCTGTATTGGTGAAAGTTTACATTATGACCCCTCGCCATATTGCGGCAAAGGTTGCGTAAGAAAATGCTCTAATACATAGTTGTAATATTTAATTTATTTCTAAATGTCTGAAATAAATGAAAACCGAAAATATAATTTACAAAATTTGTGTGCCTAGGTAGCCTAATTATAAACAGAAAATAAAACACTTTAAACTTAAAATCAATTCACAACTTATTTAACTCAGGAAATGTTACAGATATCTTTTCAAAGGCATTGGACTGCGCATGCGAATTTAAATAAACACAGTTGAAAGTCTGCGCTATATTCCTTGAACAAAACTTAATAAAACCTAATAAAATACATAATAGAATAATAATAAAACAGGAACACAATTTTCGCTTTATAAAATTCTTTTAATAAATATAAAAATACTTAATGTTTACCGTGCTTTATATCAAGCTAGAAACTACTGATATTTGATAGGCTATAGGACTACATTGATGTTCACGATTTGACATATTTCAGAATCGATCCGTTGTGTTATAACAAGGGCCCAAATGTAGGCCTATTTGTTGAATCGATGTGTTTTGATTCAATGAAAATACCTGAAGTTCTAACTTACAGTGTAGGCCTATGGTTCCACTTTGTAAACATAGATAGCCTACTTAAGTTAGGCTATATAAGCTGGAACATACATCAATCAAGAAATGCAAGCATTAAAAATAACCTGAAGTTATGTCTTACAGTCTTTAGTCACAGTTAGAACTAAATGTTAAATTGTATGCCTTTAAAGTCAGTCAAGTTTATGATGGACTTAAACATAATTTTACCCCCTGGTATAGTATTTTAGTGGTATAAGTTTTTGTGGTATGTTGTTAAGTTTAAAAAAAATTCTTGTCGGCTGTTATGATCTCAATTGGATGCATAAAAGGCTTACTATAATTTTGTCAACAAAATTCTTTTAGTTTTTAGGGCCTATACCATGTAACTTAAGTTACTTAATTTTCTCTAATAGCCTACCGTATGATCCAAAGATGTATAAAATTAACAGAAAATTTCTGCCTATGATACACTATTCTTCTTAGGTAGGCCTATTGGATTAATGTTAATGTTAAATTCTTAAATTACAGTAGTAGGCCTAATGTTAATGTTAAGTTCTTAATGGTGTTAAGTTTTGCCATTTTAAATAAAGTCTTAATTTATTATTATTGTTTATGTTCTAATGTCAGGTAGGAATGTAATGTAAAAATATAGTAGTAGCCTATACCCAGAAAGCATGATAAGCTTAGAAGTTATCCATGAATATCAGCTGGTTAATCCCTAATTAGCCATTTAAAAGATTTAAAGTTGAACTGGTTTTAATTTATGTCTAGGCTACTCAGTAAAATAAACATTTCACTTAATGGGGGAATCTGAATTATTGGCCAGCGGAGGGAGGGCAAGGTGCAGGGCTATAGAATACAAGGGCTAGACCAGTCCGCCAAGGAAAGCGTTCCCCTCACTGGCGCTGTGATGACGTCACGGTGGTAACACTTGCTCCATTTCCCACCGATTCTCATAAGTATTCTCTGCTACAACAATTTCAATTTCTTAGCAAAGCTGTAACATTTTTATGATGAGCTCTTCTTTAGTTTTAGTACTGACACTACACAAAGCAATAAGTAGACTGTAAACAATAATTAGTCTAAAGATGTAAGAAGAAGACAGGGTTACAATAAAACTAACTAATTCGTAGGTAATAAACCGATGTAGTGGACTAATGTTAGCATACTTTTAATTTGATTCTCTGAAACATTTCTGAAAACTAAATACGAAATTAAACAAAATGTGCCACATTATTGAAAATAATGGTATTTATTATAATAAACCACCAAAACTTGAATGTCATACTGCAGTTTAATAAAACATGTGAAATACTTGTAAAATAAAACACATAAAAGTTATAAATACTTACACATGATGAGTAGGTTATGTGCACATGAAAATAAATAATAATTACTGCTGATATAAAATATATATTTTTTTTAATAAAACTGCTTTATAGAAATTTTCATTCCCTAGATCTTAGGGAATAGTTGAATTTGAACAATTGAACTATTTAAATTTAAATTGACACTGTGCAATTTAATTTAGTCTAGAAATTTAACTTGAAATTATGTTTTATTTTTTATTTTTGTCATCAATAATTTTATTACTCTAGGTTTAAATTTGATTATAATTATTTGTATATCTAATTATTCTGACAATTTTAAGTACATTTTGCTAGTAAAGATTTTTTTAAACATTTTAACTTAAAGTTGCAGAAGAAATTACTTGAGGACCTTGGTAACTTTTTAACATAAAGTAATCTCGCTTGCAACTCCTACATTAAATAAATAATATTTTTTAATATTTATTTTAATTTAAAGCTGATTACTTAAAATTTGTTGTTTTTAAATTATTTTGAGTTATCAATAATTACCGGTACTCTAAGTTTAAATCTTATTATTATTTATATAATATTATATATTTATTTATTTATATCTCATCGTCCTGAAAATGTTTGTTTTAATGCATTTTGTTAGTAAAGGTGTTTCTTGAAATATTCAAGTAACATTTCATTAAGTAATATCGTCTGCAACGAAACATTAAATAAATAACTACCTTACTAAACATATAGTTTAGGTGATTGTGTGTATTGTATAATTTTTTAAAGAAATTTATGGAATGCCTCTTCGAGAAAATTAGCTTTAAATATGCGTCGAAAGGCGAAAATCTTGCGGAATTAAATATTTCCTTTAAACACTTATACTGAAAAAAATAATTGCTCAATATTAACCAAACTCGCTAAACATATAACTTAGGTGATTGTGTGTATTGAATCATTTTTTAAAGAAATTCGTTTAATGAATCTTCAAGAAAATTAGCCTTAAATATGCGACAAAAGGCGAAAATGTCGCGGTATTATATACCTTCTTTAAAGACTTGTACTGAACAAAATAATTACTCAATATTAACTAAACTTGGTAAACATATAATATAGGTGATTGTGTGCATTGTATAAATTTTTAAAGAAATTTGTAGAATGCCTCTCCGAGGAAATTAGTTTTAAATATGCGTTAAAAGGTTAAAATCTCGCGGAATTATATACCTTCTTTAACCACTTGTACTGAACAAAATAATTACTTAATATTCACCAAACTTGGTAAACATATAATATTGGTGATTGTGTGTATTGCATAATATTTTAAAGAATTGTCGTCTGCAACGTTATATATATCAAATAACACGTGAGAGCTAAGGCGAACCGTGCTTAGGCGGCGTGTCATGGTACCAGAGTGACGTCACATAGGAGGGGGGCGAAAGGAAGGTTGGAACAGTCGGCAAGAGTCAACATCAAAGAAGTGGACCAGCCCTTATATTCTATAGCCCTGGGGCAAGGTGTGCGTGAGAGATATGAAACTCCAACGGTTCATTGCCATTTTATAACAGTTTTATTAGGTCTACTCATAAAATTGACAACATTGGATCGTGTAGGTGAATGGGGTTCTAATTTAGAAAATGTCAGAGTTTTGATATCTTTACTCATACATTTATTCTACTGAAAGTTCTTCCGACTCCAACAGTGCCTTACAATCTGTCCAGGATATGTGTTGTCAAAAAACCTTAGTAAAGGTATTCTTTGTTCTTTACACAAGTTTTTTTCTGCAGCTAATGAAGCATCATGCTTGCAACTAAGGAAACATCAGTTTACCAACAGAATTTCATCAGTAGGCTAGGCCTAAAGTTGTTTGACTTTTTATCTAGAAAAAAGAGGCTTTGTTTATACAATATAGGATGGATAGATTTCAAATAATGGCAAGATAAGGTTAAGAGAAGTGAAAGATGCTGTCAATCCTTAGATGCCTTCAATGTGCACTTGTCGTTATGAAGAGTAGGTGGTGGTTTCGGGTCAAAGCATTGGTCATTCCAAGCCGACCCATGAGTTTCTGATGAGACATGTAGACCCAACACTATGTCCATATCGTCACAATAAGCTATCTTTGAAACACCTACTTTAAGTGTATTACAAATAAAGTAAGTGTGTATTAGGTTATGATTAGGCCTACCCAATTCCATTAAAGTGATGCTGGGGGGCAAGTCCTAGATTATAGATCTGGTTTTGGCTTTTGTGTGTGGTCTGAGAGTTTTCAGTACAGTAGGCATTACCTATTAAAGAAATCAAGATCTTGTATAGTGGTTATTAAGATGTTTTGAATATAAAATTAATTTATTGATATGTCATAGGGTCACCTTACAGCTCTGTACATTTCTTTAATAGCCTATTGTAGGCCCTACTATTGAATGTATTTTTATTTAGCCTATTAAATTCAAACTATGATTATTTATTTGTCTATTATTGTGTTTCTAAATTAGCTCTTCTATTTTTGCATCTTATCCTCTGGATTCGCAAGCGAAGACCGCATAAGGTTTTCGCCTTTAAATTAAAAAAAAGTTCTATAATTATGTTATATGTGTTTGTTATAGGGCCTATAGTCTGATGACATTTTTGGGAGGGTAACATTGTAGTAAAAAATTGTTGGCCTATTGGTAGTTTAGTCGATATACAAATGCCGGCTAAGAAGTTGTATTAGCTGGACCTCATATTTTCAGCTCACAGACAAGCAATTTCCCATCATTAAGCACATATAAATATGTATCTTTTATAAAGGTTTTCTAAGTATTCCCAATAAATACGAGGTACCCTATGTCCAGAAAGTAAGTTCTATTTTTATCCGTGGCAGCGCTGCGATTACAGTTCAGCACATCCTTTTCTGTCACTCCGAGCGAAGGAGAAGGAAATGATGCCATTTTGAGATTGCTGTTGGTTGTGTACGCTTGCTTATAATGTTGGCGTTAATTCAAAATTCTGCCCCTTGTGAATTCAGATCTGTGATTCATTTTCTAAATGCAAAAAAAGTTAAACCAATTGACATTTATTGAAAAATCTGTGAGGTTTTGAAGAACCGCAATGAGTGATTCAACGGTGAGAAGATGAGCCTGACAGTTAAATGAAGGATATGATCAAGTGCACGATGTAGAACGAAGTGGATGTCCATCTTTGGTTACTTATGAACTAATTCGTGCAGTTGACGAAATGAAAAAAAAAAGGAAACCCGTAAGTTTACAATTAATGCTCTTGCTATTGAATTTCCACAAATTTCACCATCATTCATGAAATTCTTAAGGAACAACATAAAAAGCAACGTGTGGGCAGTGCACTTCAGATATTAACACGTTACGACAAAGAGGGCAATAACTTTCTGCCTCAGAGAGTTACGGGGAATGAAACTTAGATTGCTTATGGCACCCCTAAAACTAAACGCCAATCGATGGAATAAGTGTTGCAACCTTCATTACCCAGCAACACAAAAACCCAAGACAATCTTGACATCTCAAAAAGTCATGTGTACAGTGTTTTGGGATAGACTAGAAACTTGGGATAGAAACTGCTCCGCGCAATACAGAACAAGCGCCCAGGAATGCTCTCAAAAGGTGTTGTTTTCTTTCATGACAACGCTCGACCACACGCTGCAAATATTTGAAAAAAACTCCTAAAAGACTTTGGCTACCTTCATTAGATTAATTCTAGTGTTAAGGTAAATTGGTTTAAAAAATTTTTTTTTTAAAAAGCTATCAGAGGTTGTAAAAAACAACCTTCATGAATTTATCAAAACTTAATTGAATGAGTGCATATTATCACCAGGTACAGATAATTACAGAACAAAGTAGCTTGCAGTGCTGTCTGAATGCGGGATGGGCTCGTGATGAGAAAATCCTCATACTAATTTCTATTCAATAGAGAAATAAGTTGAAAATCATACAATACTAGAGAAGATTTATGTTTATTAGCACTGCCAATATTTTGGTGTGTAGAACATTCTCTCTGCTTGCCTTTAAATGAGTGGACCAGTTTTGCCTATTTCCATTCCTGGCAGAAAGGAAATCTAAACATTCTGCTATAATAGCCAAACTTATTTCCTCTGAAACTTGTAATTTTTAATATTCAAAACCTTTTTAACTCTTTTTTAATAAAGCCCAAGAATATCTCTAGGTAAAAAACATATAGATTTTTTATTGGTTATAATATCTTTGTTAGATTAATGAAGACAGAAGAGCAGTGAATAGCACAGGTAAATCCATTGCTAGTATCTAGGTTTTAACCTAAGTAACCTGTATTGGGGTTCCAACTATTACCCCAGTCAATTAAAGGTTTTGGTAGGAAACAAATTAGGTAAAGCTGAATTTTTCCCCATCGATAAACCACTATCAGAGGACCGTTTTTACAAAAGTCCCCAAAAATCCCCCTGGAGCTTCCCCCCTACCCCATTCAAAGAATGACAATGTCAATAACTGCGGAAACCCCTAAATCTACGGTACTAATAATCGGATCAAGTTGAATGTTTTTTTGTTGTGTTTGTTATAACATAAGGCTAAAATAATGGTCCTCTTTATTTTTACGGTAAACCTAATAGATTTTTTTCTAAATAAATGTAAATTCGCGGGAAAAAAATTTTTTTACCCTAAAACTCTGTATTTCTGTGTGCATAGGCTTTTTAGATGTCATATTACAGGAAAACACCATGAATAAAAGTTGTAGATTATTTAGTTGTGAATTTAATGATGTAAAGATTTGCTTATTTTCGTGCGGGCTGGCGTAATTGAGAGGGGGGTTGGCAGCAATTTTTGGCTGCGATTACAGGCGGCCGACTGACGGAATTTCTCAATAAAAGTTTTGTGTTGGAAGTAATTAGTGAAAAACTGATTTTTTCATGGATGTTAGTTGATTATATAAGGAATATTTTCTGAAAAGTCTTGTTATGTTTTTATCTTCTTAATTTAGTTTAATAGATAAATAGATATTTCAATAATATGTGATGGGATTACCCAAAACTGTAAGTAGGCCTAGGCCTAGGCCTAATTTCTATATATAACCTAAATATAGTAAGGACACTATGAAAGAACTTAACTTCATATAGGCTAGTAAACAAATAAGTATTTAATAGTGATCATAGATCCAAATGTTCAAAATGTCAATACATACAATAATTTGGTTTTTAAAATAATACAAATGTTTTAGTTGATTTGCCTCAGGTAACTCTAATATCTACGAGGTGTGAAATTCTTGGGACTCCGACAAACTTGAAGTCATATTTGAATATTAGTTTAATCATTAATAAAGTTTCATTAGATACAGGCAAAGAATTATTAGTTGAATCTTATAAGTTCAAAATTTAGAATCAGTTAGTCCAATTGAAATAATTAAAATGTTTCTTTCAATAATTATGATAAACAAATGGCATAGTTCATAAAATAGTTCAAATCTTGATGGTACATAGAAAGATCTCACCAAAGTCCAAAAATGTTTTGATCCATGATTTCTTCCTTCAGCGTTGAAACCTCAACATTATTTTAAAATTCCTTAATATAGTGACATTTTTGATGGCTCTTGATATTTTATAATTTATGGCGATAGGGCAGGAACGCTTTTAATTTAACTGTTCATCTATACATTTAAATATTTTGTAAACCATTATAGTTCCCTCCATCTTGAAAATCATTGTTGCTAGTTTTGGGGTTCACATTACTTTTACAAAACTTTCCAGCTGTTTTTATTTTTTATTATAATAATTATTAGCCTATTATTTTTGATACACAACACAATTCTCCACTACACACTTGATACCATTTATTTATTTCCCAAAGAAGTGTTGAAATTTTTAGTATATGTATTTTATTAATTGTATTATGAATTATTGCAACTGTTATTTACTGACTATTATACAAAGTAATATTTACAGTCAAATAAGGAGGCTTTTTATTAAATACTCAATTTATGATTGTGCTTGAGAGACACATGTATGGGACAACTGTTCAACACAAAAATATGACAAATTAATGTGAATAATGTTATGAAATCTTACAGTCTCCGCCCCTCCCACTCTTGCTTCCCCCCCTACTCCCTTAAAATTCACTTTTGAAAGACTTCTTTATTTAGGCCTAGTTTATTTTATCAATATCTAAGAGATAAACAGAGATAGAGTCATATTTATTTCGTTATTGTAATTCTTAAAATATTCTCTATCAAAAATGTTCATAGCGTTTAAGCTATAAATAATTATTTTCTGTGTATTTTTAAATTTAATGTTAAAATTTTAACTTTTGTATTACATTGTAGAGTATTTTGCAATCGTTAAAATTATATAAGTTTTATAATAAATGTTAAGTGCAGCCAGTTAACATAATCAGCCTGACAAAGGGAGACTGCGCGGGGTGTACTAGTCCACGCGGGTCGGATTAGTGCGTTGGCATATCAGCGGTCAATCAGCAGCAAAGGCCTTATGTTTTGACTTTTATAGCTGGTCTAATAATTATGGGTATTACGATGGTAAAATTGACTTAAACATATATTTTATTTTATTATTATTTTATTATTATTATTTATTTTAAAATAAACTACATAAAGAAGTCATTCAAAAGTGAATTTTAAGGGGGTGGGGGGAAGCAAGAGGGGGAGGGGCAGCGACATTTCGTGAAATATTCCTTATATAATCAACTAACATCCATGAATCAGCTTTTCATTAATAATTAGTTCCAACACAAAACATTTATTGAGTGGGCTAATAGTCGCCCGTCCGTAATCGCAGCCAAAAAATGCTTCCCCCCCCCCCCCCCCCTACTTAACTAGTCCGCACGAAAATTAGCAAACCTTAACATCATTAAGTTCACAATTAAATAATCTACAAATTTATTTGTGTTTTTTCCCCTGTAATATGACATCCAAAAAGCCTACAAGCAGAAATACAGTGTTTTAGGGTACAAAAAAAAATTTTCCGGGCATTTACATTTATTTATAAAAAAAACTATTAGGTTTACCGTAAAAATAAAGAGGACTATTATTGTAGCCTATGTTATAACAAACACAACAAAAAACCATTCAACTTGATCCGATTATTAGTACCGTCGATTTAGGAGTTTCCGCAGTTATTTATATTTTCATTCTTTGAGGGGGGTAAGGGGGGATTTTGGTAAAAATTATCCTATGGTAATCGTTTATCGATGGGGAAAAATTCAGCTTTACCCTAATTTTTCCGTAGTTTCATGTTTTTGGATCTCCCTCGACTGGGCTATATAGTAGATTTGACAACACCTTTACCCAGCCACTCCATTCTCAGTGATGAAGCACTGTCTTTCAATCAGACTTGCAAACTTAACATAAGAAATCTAAACATTCTGCTATATGACAGTCAAACTTATTTTATTTGTAGCTTCTAATTTTTACTATTCAATACATTTGAACTTTAGTTCTTTTGCAGAAGATTTTCTTGTTACCAGAATTTAATGTAAAAACTTGTTATGGTTATTTTCCTTTTCTAAAAGTTCACTCTTTCATTAAAAAATGGTAATTGAAAAAATGGCGCTAGAATTAAAAATGTTGTAAATTGTAACATAACTTAGAACTAAGTAGCCCAATTATTCTACAGCATGATGAAATTATGTTTGGCAGACATTTCTTAATCGGATAACATTCTGTTATTAATTGTCACTTTTAGATCAAAGTTAAATCTTTTGAGACCTATTATTACTGTATTGTATATCTTTTTGGATTATAGGTAGGCCTACAGATTTTTGTTAATAGGAAAGGAATATACATATATACAGGATGTCCCAAAAGTGCTAAACTTCGGGGAATGGTTCTATATGGGTCAAAATAAGAAAAAAAAGTTCATACAAACACAACCCGAAAACGCTTCGTTTTCTAAATATACGCCATTTTGTTTTTTTGTACAAAATAATTCTTATCTACAGAACGGTTTGAATGATTGAGTTCAAACTTGGCATGAAGTTTAATCTAACAATAGTAACATATCTCAAGAAAAATAGCGATTAAATCCAATCATGAGTTTCAAAATGGCGGCTGTTTGAAAATTTCAAACCTAAATTACTCAAAAACCCGTACATTTTAACAAAAAATGTCAAGACACCTTTTATGTAGCCCTTTTGATTCCCGTTTGGATGATGTAACTGTCAAAACAATCGGATGAAGGATAGTAGCTAAGTTAAAGATAATGACAGCAAATGTGCTTACAATATTGGTGTGTTTAGGCTAATGTGTTGGCATAGGATGCCGGGTTGAATAAACCAATTATTACACATAACTTTTAAAACTATTATAGGCCTAATGTGATTTAACAAATGTTGTAGCATAGTTTTGAATAATAAGTCTGAAAATGTTAAAAATTTTATTTTTTGTATAGGTATATTTGTAATTTAATTTAGCCTATAAAACATTTACATTACCTACTTATAACATTTTGACTTTTGCTGATAACATTGAAAAATAAAATTTTAACTTGATAGTGCAGTCAAATTGCCATAAAAATTAAATAATAATAATATAATTAATATTAATTGGTTACATTAATTAAGGCAGATCCAATTTGTTATATCATGTATGGGTTGGTATTCTGTTGAAAAATCTAAGTTTCCTACTTCTCCCCACCACCGCCTGCGCCGCCACCACTTTGAAAAAACTAAATTGTGAATCCCACGCCAAATTATTGGCATAATAACACTTGTAGTAGAGCTAAAGCTGAAGACCAAACTGGTTCTGGTAGGTAAATTAATAATTTCTTAATTTTTTAGGAATTAAATTTTAACTAAACATTGATAAAACCAACGTAGGCTAGTCCTATTAATTAAAAAACAAAATGGTACAAATACGGTATAGTTAAGTTGGTGTATCATATAACTT